>JANHFL010002048.1:116575-130083 GCA_032468155.1 Oxyrhabdium leporinum | reverse complement strand
AAGGAAGGAAGGAAGGAAGGAAGGAAGGAAGGAAGGAAGGAAGGAAGGAAGGAAGGAAGGAAGGAAGGAAGATAGATTATAATGAGAGGGAGGGAGGGCCTGCGGGAAGTCCTGCCTTAGCACTTAGCACTACCACAGGTGCCTCCGACACGAGTGACGTCGGGCTGGCCATGTCCACACTGGCCACGCTCAACACGTCCTCCCCAACATGCCCCCCCAACGTCAAACACAACCCTGATGTGGCCCTCAATGAAACTGAGTTTGTCATAGGGTCTCCTGCTTGTGCAGGAGGTTGGATTAGAATGTCTTCAAGGTCCCTTCCAATTCTGTTATTCTGTTCTGTTCTAAAATTAATTACCCATTTGCTATGATTTCTTGGAGAAAGGGGAAGGAATAAAGGATGAGAAGATCCCTGCTCTGTTGAGGACCAGACAGTCTGCCTTCTGACAGCTAGTTCCCTTGCTTCCCATTCGGCGCAGCCCACAGCACAGAGGCAACAGTGGGGTGTGTCAAAATAGGAAGTCCCCATGTCCTCCACCCTCTTCCTTGCCGCAACCAAACTGTTGGTTTGGCTTTTGGGGCAGAGCCAATCTATCGCCGCCGCCCTCTGACAGCCTACTTGCTTTCCCTCCCACCTGGCTCTTCATCCAGCAAGCTGCCCATTGCCTGTTCCCCCAGCAAATTTCCCTTGTTGAGATGTCCTGCAAAGAGATGGCAGAAGCAAGTTGGCAGAGGGGACTTGGTGGTGGCGAGAAGGTTGCCCCCAGCTGGCTGTATCGAGCTAGCTGCACTATCTTGAAGCATTAGTGGAATAATATCAAATAATATTACATTTGCAATTATAATAAAGAGTGGGAGAATAAATAAATAAATTTTGACAAACAGGAGTTGTAACAAATGATTTTTTTGAGACTGAGCAAGATGAAGTCTTTCTTTATGTAACTATTGCCTGAATAGTTCTGTCCAGGTAGTCATAATTAGATTTCAGTTTAACTTGGAAATAATACATTTTCCTGGGGAAGTCCACTATGGAAATAGTACAGGTAGGGTTGTGCATGCTTCAAAGCTGATTCAGAGAATGCTTTGAATCCTTCACAGAAATACTTGGTTGTAACTCCATCAGTGACAGAAGTTTTCTGGAAAAATGTAAATCTTTTTTTGTGGGTTGGGGGTGGATGTCTTTTTTCTTAATTAAACCAGTTGAAGATTGATATGCTTAACATTTCAGAAATACCTTGTTCCAAAAGTAAGCCATATTTGACCTGATATTTGACTTGGGGCATACAATATGTGAACTTTTTCAAATAACCAGAAGCTGCTGAACTAAATATTTGATTACGAAAAATGTGTTCTGTTATCACAGAATAAAATTAAGACAACAATTTTAGTTTTTATTGAATAGTGGTTAACCCAATTGTCCAACATAACTTACATGAATTATGTAACTAAGCACTTTTAATATATCATGCATTCTAAAACTGGAAAAATTATGGAGATTATTTGATTATTTAAATTATGGAGAATTATTAGTTTGAAAATTTTGGTTTTTGGTAATTTGGTAACTCCAGAGGATTATATCAAACAGATTTTCCAATATACAGATATTTTGGGTATGGAAGCAAGCAAATTATTACAACTTTTACTTTGTTCACATGGATTACAGTCTCCATTCCTATGTTTTCATTTGGACTTTCTCAACAGTGCTGCAATGCACTCTTATTTTCACAGGGGCTATACAAGGGAATCCTTTTATAAATTTTCTTCAGCACCACTTGACCAAAGAGACTCAAGACTAATACCATATGCCAAACTTTCCACTGCTGTCTATATGGCATCTATTGCACATTATTTGTATGTTTATGTGTATGTGGGTAGGGGTGTGAATGGTTCTTAATTCTCAGCATTTGTCCAAGAACCAACAACAGTGGCATTTGTTCTAATGAGATTTCTAGAATGTCAACAAGCAAATTCTTCTAATTATAGATTGGATGATATCAAAACAATATATCAAAACAAAATCAAAAAGAGTGCAGAAAAGAGCAACCAAGATAATCCAACCTCTCCAATGAATTTTAATCTCATTTTGTAGCATTTTGACATTTCCAAAGAGAATCTCACTGCCAACACATACAAAGTGCCACATGGTGATACTTGTCAATCCTCATTCATCATTACCACTTTGACGCCAGGACTGATACCAGTTTTAGGCAAGCAGTGCTCTCTACTGTCTGCCTATTCTGCTATTGGTTAATATATATGATAAGAAAGGCAGTGGCATGGTGGCCTAGTGGTGAAGATGCTCACCTCCCATTTGGAGCATTGAGACTTCAATCCTAGGTAGCAGCAGATGTTTCTCTCCTAGGGCGCAAATAAAAATATCTGCTGCAAACTCCATGTAGGCATCAGGAAGGGCATACAGCCAGTAAACTCTCAGCTCTACCTAGTTACCCTGACTCTTTCCCAAGTTAAGGAATTATAGGATCATTAAAGGAAGGAATTAAATGGAGTTTTTATGTGATGAAGGAAGGAGGAAATCAGATTGTTTATCTTTAACAGTAAGTTTTGAGTGATTATCTGTTTGTTCACATGAATCACTCAATCCACACAGACATTTTCTTTATAGTTTTTAGAAAAGGTAGCTCAAATAACTGAGTAATTTGTTTGGATTATGTTGGGCATGCTGAATGGATTGGGAAGTAGGGTTTTCTCCTACAAAAGCTCGGCTCCAGAAAATTCTGAATGATGCTGTTTGTGTATACAGAACCCCCTGTACACAGAAGTCTGCTAGAAGAGTTACAACCACTGACAAACTGTGTTCTGCCTTCTGTTTCTTCTCTTGTCTTTATGGTAGGTAGAAGAGTGATTATTACAAGAGGAATTACAGTACATATCTTTTTGATTCAGATAGATTGAGCTGCTGCTTTCATGATTTGGGGAGACATAATTTATTATTTATTAATTCATTAAATGTATTCATCACCTATCTCATTTTCTAAAATAATCTACAGTCCCAAACACTCTAAACTGATAAAATATTGGGATGGATGGGCTTGGATATTTAGGACTTGTTTTGCTAGGGGATTACATAATGATGATGCTGTTTTCCCTCTGCAGTTTTTAAGCTCCCCTTTCATGAATATTGTAAACCTCTTTCCTCGTGATCTCTGAAGATGATTCTATGCAAGATGATTTGGGAAGATGTTTAAGACGGGCTGAGTTATTTCAAAGGAAATTGGCTGAAGTTCTAATGCAAAAAGCTACTCTATATTTGTAGCTCAAAGTAGAGGTGTGACTTGTAATTTCAGTTACTGACAGGTCTCAGCTAACAACTCCTTTCTTCTTTTGTAAAAACAGATTGGAAAACAGCAAGTTAAGGCTTGATTCATATCTTGAAAGAGAAAAATTTTGTTTCCTTTTTCGTTTCGTGAGAAACTACCAGTTTGAGTAAATAAACACAGAAACGTAAAATTTGCAAGAGAAAACAGGCAATTTGTGCTATTTGAATGTGTATATAGAAAATATATAAGTTATATTCACATTTTATCATTTACTTTAGAAGAGTTTCAGTCTTATATCAAATCTGCTTCTGAAATATGTACAAGCATGTAAGATTTCCCTGTTTCATCAAGTCCTTTATGAAAGATAAAACAAATGTGTTTTGAATGCAGTACAAATACTTGGAATTGTTTTTATATGTCCAGCTTTCTAATAATGAGATTATTTATTTTCATAACTAGTAGATGGGGCATTAGAATTTTTCATTGTATAAAAATGGATCTAATGATATGCACCCTAAACTTCATCAGGATTTCTGGAAAACTGATAATTTGAAAAATCTCTGTTCAAAAAATGCTGTCTTCCTCCATTTTAAATCATACTATAATATGCAAAAAAAGAAAAGAAAAGAAAAACACAAGCATATATCAACTTGCATACAAGGCTGTGCACATCTTACAAGGGATGCTTCACTTCAAAGAAGTGAAATAATCAACAATGATTCTGATTCGTAACACCACTTGCTTTCTTCACTTCTAAGAGGGAAGAGAATGCCCACATTATAATCATCTGTCATTTCCTTGGTTCCCTCCTTTGGAGCCTGCTTTGGCACCTGTTATATCTGAATTAGGCTTCTAAGCATCTGCTTTTCAAATGAAAAGGAAACCACCATCAGTTAAGAGAAAATACTGAAGTAAATTCTGTCGCTTCCAGAAGGTGATGGACCTCTGTTACTTTGCACATGTTTGTTCTTATGTGCTAAATATTTACATTATGTCATATGAGTTATTCTTCAGTCAAGTTCCTTAACAACAGAAAGAAAAAAATAAGCAGTACACATTTCTAAACAATGCTTTGATCAGGACTTTTGGTGGAAAAATGCTTGTTCAAATATAGAAAGGGAGGTAGCTCCTCAGACCATTGCATATTGTAATATCAACCTCTTTGCAGTCTTAAAAGCAAACAGCACCTGTGCATTCTTGACCTTTAGTTTTCAAATTTGCATATGGTTAGAAGAACAGAAACATCTGCAAAAACCAGTATATCTCTCAGAACAAAATTAATATATAAAATAAATGTTGTCAGCTATGGAGCCACTGTAGTACTTAATTATGATGAACCAACGGTATATTTTGAATGCCACAATTGCTTCCAGAAAAGGATGTCTAATGCGTGTGACAAATATCAATTTTTCATTGATGTAGGTGGACTTAACATTATGCCTCCTTATGCTCTTGAACTTATTGTTATAAACAGCTGTTGAAATAACTAGTTGCCATGGATAAATCAACTTTATGACTCCTGGATTCTATGGTTGATTATCCCCATTATTCAAAGCCTCAAATCCATCCCAAATCCTTCAACTACCCTTTTTTTCTGGCCAGCTGATCTTGCGTTCTTAGCACCTAAACACTTATATCTGAACTAAAGGACTATATATTTTACATTTTACTTGTTTTGTATGTTTTAACCCTTTCCCAGCTCCATAGTTATCCCTCATGCTGTTTGGCTAAAATCCCAAAGGTGCTATTTCAGGAGGCAACTGGAATTTCTTTTTTTTCTTTTGAGGACGTTTTGCTTCTCATCCAAGAAGCTTCTTCAGCTCTGACAGGACAGTGGGGAATGGAAGGATTTATATTCCTTGCAGACAGCTGGTCAAAGTCTCCAAGTGCTTCAACAACCCTTTAAAGGGATGCAAATAACCAGCTGTCTGCAGGGAATATAAATCCTTCTGTTTCCCACTGTCCTGTCAGAGCTGAAGAAGCTTCTTGGATGAAAAGCAAAGTGTCTTCAAAGTAAACAAGAAAGTCCAGTTGCTTCCTAAAAAAGCACCTTTGAGACTCCATTTGTGAGGTAGTTTTATCTCCTCCCTTTTCTAGCTACTAGACTTGACCTTGTGTCTTCCCTTGAAGTACCCTGAGTTCCCTGAAGTATCCTTAGAACAGGCCCACCTCTCTGCTCCATAGTTTTCTTGCATCAGTCTAGTCTCAAGTGTCTCTCTACCCAGTTTCTATTTTTACTTGACTACATCTTGATGCTTATGCTTTAATGAATGCAGAGAGGACATTGCCTGAAGAAATCAGCATCTCATTATATATAATTAATTAATATACATATATCAAACTCAGTAGTGTTTGATATATCAGATGCTTCATCTAAGTGAAATCAAATCTTAGGCTGAGTTTTATATCCTGTGGGACTTATTTTGAAGAGATTCTGGCTCAGGTTGTTTTGTAACTAGATGTAACTATATTTACTTGTACTCTTCTTACTCTTCCCCTTCCTACTTACTCAGGTTCAATTTGAAACTCTATAGGTAGTATCTGAGTTGCAAGATAACAGCAAGAGTTAGTATTTTCCGATTCTCTTTTCTGCCATCTGCATTTTGCAGCACAGTTATACAGTATCTGGTAACTACAGTTTAAGGCAATTAGTTCTCTTTTGTTTTTCAAATCACTGGTGTTAAAATATTACAATCAGTAATGTTACTCATTAACAATCATTACATAACTATACGGATTAGAGTTAACACTACCCTATAGCCAGTGAAACAAGCATCACTATTATATTTTTTTTAAAGAAGTGCTGTACCAAAATTTTCAACTATTATCATTAAGCTTGATGGAGAATATTCATTTATTCATTCATTCAGCATGATTATCGGTCCCATTTCGAAAGCCTTTCCTTCAAATCCAACCTGCAGGAGGTCACTCCTCACTATTGTATAAAAAAGTGAGACACTAAAATATCGCAATGGATGAAATAGCAATAGCACTTAGACTTATATACTGCTTCCCAGTGCTTTACAGCCCTCTCTAAGTGGTTTACAGAGTTAGCCTATTGCCCCCAACAATCTGGGTCCTCATTTTATCGACCTCAGAAGGATGGAAGACTGAGTCAACCTTGAGTCTGGTGAGATTCGAATTGCCAAACTGCAGTCAGCCGGCAGTCAGCAGAAGTGGCCTGCAGTACTGCACTCTAACCACTGTGCCACCATGGCTCATATATTCTCCCTGCTCCTCCTGATTTACTAATAGAGTTACTGAGTTACTAATAGAGTTTAGGAGAGGAAGTTCTCAGCGTGTAGTAAAGTTCAATATAAGTGGGAGAAATTCTGAGAAGAAAATAATGTTCTGCCCCAGGGACAGAAAGATAGGATATAGATTAACTAAAAAAACATTACCAAGCCTTATAGAGTGACTCAGAGAAATTATCTTTTTAAAAAAATCAAAGTTGGATATCAACATGAGAAATTAGTCAGTTGTAGGTGTATTTTAAGGAACGTATCAAACTATATTAATCTGTGTCAGATGATTCACACATTGTCCTAAGCCATGCTTTATTTTAACCCTGATGTTTCATCCATAATGCTAAGCAAAAAAGATCATGTTTCACAGTGTTTCTCTTTATATCTTGCGCTAACCCAAAATCAAACTACAGTATGTTCAGTAAAATATCTGAAACTGGTCCTAATTTCTTCGCCTGACCTTAATCATTATTTTTGGGGGTGGAACATGGTGGAGGACTATGAATGCCACTTTGAACGCTCAGAAAAAGTAGGATATAAACTTTGTTTATTCATTTATAATTATATGGTTGCCCCGCTCACTAAAATAATTCTAGGGGTCAAATGGAATGTAAAATTAAAACTACAACATTTCCAACACAAACATAATAATAATAATAAAAAAGAAATGGCAGCTCAACTAATCCCATGATTCACTGATTCCTATACCCTTCTGCCTGGGGGACACACAGCCAGATCTTAAGGTCTTTGTAGAAGGATAGTAAGGTTGTGGTCTATCCAGTGGTGGGCTGCTACATGGTTGGAGAAGTTTGGGCAAACCTTTAGCTGTGATCACTGGCTGGGCCTGCCCACCTGCCCTTGTGCTATGCTTTCCATAAATAACTAACTTTCCCCCCGCCCACGCTGCCCAGGTGAGTTCTACTCGGCCCCTGCTCTACTCACCGGAGCTGCCTGAGTCGATTAGCTGCCTGTTTGAAGTTGTGTTTCAGCCCCATAGCGGGGCGTGAGAGCGAAGCGAGCACATGCATGCACTCACAACCAGTGAACCGCTTGTCAACGTAAGTGAATTCCTACCTCTGGGTCTATCTGACCTCAGATGGTCTGATGTTCCAGAGGGACAGGCAATGCAAAGGACCAAGCAGGCTCTCTGCAATCTTTAAGTTGCCATTCTTTGATTGACAGAACCTGAAGCATGGCCCTCCTGCTAGACCTAGTAGAACAGGTAGAAGCCCTGGAGGTAGGTGATCCTTGCCGTATCCTGCCTTCATGCCAAGGAAGGCTTTGTAGATAAGAAACAATGCTGAAGTGCAGCTGGAACTCTATTGGCAGCCCAGTCAGTCAGCGGTCCTCTTCTTCTTCTTTCCATTTCAGAAGTGAGACTTCTTGCTTGTTACTGCTTGAAGCATTTTCAGAGGTGGAGCAGCCTTTCAAAAGTGAACCCATGTCATTAAAACATCACACACAATGTAGTTTCCATTGTGAGCAGAATGCAGAATGCCAGCCATCTTCACAGCGCTTTTTAAAAGTCTTGGTGAGGGGAAAAAAGAAGAAGGGGGGGATTATCTTTATTTAAGATAGTGACATGTTATATAGGCCTTGAAATCTATATTATATGTACCACTTTCATTGGGAATTATAATTACAGTGTATAATGTCATTTAACTGTTTAATGAACTCTGGATAATGCAAGGGAATACAAATATTTGACCTTCCTGACAATGACTGATGGATTGAAGCTGTGTAGCATGGTATCATTAGAATGTCAAATAACATCATTACTCATGATTATCAAGAATTATTCAGGTGAAATGGCAAATCTAATGGAAAGCTATTATTTGTGTGTGTGGGCTGCCATTTGACTTTCGCTGTCAATGCCAGACCCTTGATGATGCAGATTGTGCGGCTTACATATTTATTGGACTGCAAAGAACCATTACCACTGCATGCTAAACAAATGACAGTCATAAAACAAAAAGGGTTTCAATCGGTCATCATCCTGCCAGGAAAATCCTTAATTTTCTCCGAGGGTCTGAACAATTAAAACAATTAAAGCAATAGTATCATGTGGTATCTGCTAGCATTAGAGGGAAAGATGTCACGTCTAGTTTGTTCAATGCTTCATCACAAACCTTGCCGATAATTCAAAGGGTTGGGCTTCTATACACTTGACAAAGATTTGAGATTTGGGGACATTTGCCATAGATTCTCTCTGTGTTAAGAGTGTGTTGCCACTCCTTCTTGGTGCTGTGTTTCTCTTTACAAGGACAATGACTTCGTATTCAAAGGGTCTTGTACATTTTGAAAAACCGGAGAAGTGGGTTTTGCCTTTCACAGCTTCCTTTAGTGTCTGTTATTTAAGCTTTTTTTGAGGCCCGAGGGATGCTTTGATTTCCTTCAATGTGATGTTTCACACTATGGAGGTCACAGATGTCTTTTAAGGGCAAGATTTTGAGTTTTGTTACAGGCTCACCTGGAAAAGCTGATGGAAGCTTTTGCATATGTGTAAATACCTCTTCTGGCTATTGCAAGGGTTGGCTGAGCAGATAAATCAAAATAATACACTGCTTCATTTCACCTTTAGAAGAAAGAAATAAAGTCATGCACCTCAAGGTCACTGAAATATCAGATTTGCTTTTGTTCTACCTATCTGAATGTTTCACATAGATATACAGAAAATTAATTTTTATGATCCACTACCATTATAATGTATAAGGAGCTTGATTGTTGTCTCGTCAAATTGGCTTTCTTATTTATATAGCATTCTAGAGAATAGTATCCATGTAGTAGGCTATGATGTTGGAATGTGAGCCCTGAAAAGTTCTGTATACTTTAATTGACATGATAAATATTTATCTCTAGATAAAGAGCAGGAAGTTTCCTATGCAGAGCTTGAAGCTCTAGACCAGAGGTAGGGAATGATGGCCCCTTTATGACTTGTGGACTTCGACTCCCTGTTCACATATAATTCCAGACTACTTCTGAAAATCCTAAAAAATATCCACCCTGTAGCACTACTTTGGAAGGCTTCAAAAGACAAAAAAAAGACCAAGAAAGTCCAGTTGCCTCCAGAAAAATCACTTTGGGGACAACCATGACCTGGATGACTGAGTATCTCTACAGACTTTTAGCTATACAATTTAGGATGAACACCCTTTGAATGGTGTGGGAGTAGGAATCGATTTCTAGAGGAAAAATTGTAGACTACAGGAGCCATGAGCACTACTCGGATGACCCTGAGGACACAGATAAACCTCCAAGTGCTTCAGTGACCCTCTAAAAGGATGCAAATGACCAGCTGTCTACAAAGAGTATAAATTCTTCCATAACCCACTATCCTGTCAGAGCTGAAGAAGCTTTTTGGGTGAGAAGCAAAACATTTTCAAAAGAAAAAAAACAAGAAAAGTCCAGTTGCCTCCAGAAAAAAGCACCTTTGGAACTACTCTGGAAGACCTTATTTTTTCCTCTTCTTCTTTAGCATCTCAATAATAAGCAGTCCTTTAAAAATTAAATTTGTTACCAAAACATGTCGAGAAGTCTCCTTTATACATCTACAGCTATATGTATATACCATAAGTTTTAAGGAGCAAATATAGTCTTACCTTACAGTAGAAGTTGTTTGTTAGGATAAAAGTGAATTTGTGGAAAATCAGCAGCATTAATATAAATGCCCTTCTCTAGTAATTTGATTTTGCTGATTCCATTCTCAGGTTGCTTCAGTGCCTTTTCTGAGTAGCGTGTGCATATGTTATCTTGCTTGATGAGATGGAGAAAATCGAGGTAGATTGAACCAGCCGAAAATGAATTTTAATGAATGATGATTGCACTTATTCATAACATATCTTTGGAATAGAAATTTTTTGAGACATTACCATTACAAGAGCAGCTCTGAAGTCTTGAGGGGGTCCAGAGGTTTATTTTCGGTTCATACTGGGTGGTAATGCAGAAATGCATGCACGCTGTTCAGATTTATAGCTTTATCTTTTTTGATCAATAAGATAACCTAATTATTCCACAGGGTGGCATGTTGAGACATTGTCCTGTGGACACAGTTGAAATGGGAAATGATTTCTCCAAACACTCTGTAGACCAAATCCAGCTGCATTTTGTCTTTTGGTGCTTTGTCCTTTTTCTACATTCCCCCAACCAACCCACTATCTTTAGTTCTAACAAACTATCTACTGGAACCAAAATAGTAAGTAGTATGTCTGAAATCTCTCTCTCAGTGAATGTGCTGAACATGGGATTTGTTCTCAATAATTCTGCAGCTAGAATGTCTATGGGATAAGAAAAAAAAATCTGGCTGACAGGTTGCCCATTCCATTGACTATGTCTTAGTCATTCTCATGTCAGAATGAGCCAATGATACAGGTTGGGCTTATGTATCACATATACTCATAATGTGCATTCTCTCTCTCTCCTGCTCCCTCTCCCTCTCCCTCTCTCTCTCCACACACGTGTGTGCACACATTTAACTTACTGGTTTCCAAGAATCCAGTTATAGCTATCAGCACCATAACTAACATTGTGGTGAATGGTTGCCCACTTCATGCATTTCACCAATGACTTCAGCATCCATCCATCAAGATTAAAGACATTAATCCTTAATTGCCATCTTGTGCTAGATAATGACATTTCTATCCCATTGCAGCAACACTCCAGGGTAGCTTCTTCTTTTTTCCCTCTTCCATATGTACAAGAATCTAAAACCACAGAAAGCCTTTGGTAATAGATAAGAACTAGAAGACCGTGATGTTGATAGATGTAGCTAGACCAAGTGACAGTGACATCAGGAAGAAGGAGTATGAGAAGCTTGAAGGAGGAAGTAGAGAGAATGTGGAAAGGAAAGGCCGAAGTGGACCTGTGGTGGTAGAAGCACTTAGGGCTGTGACTCCTAAGTTGGAGAGTGTTTCCAACAGATGTCACGAACAACTCCATCCAGAAAAGTGCAGTGCTAACAACATCTAAAATACTGCACAGAATCCTCCCAGACCTCTGGTAGAGCAGGAGTGTCAAAATGGTGGACCGTGGGCTGAATGCATCATGCACAGGCCACGCCCACCCCAGCTCCGTGAAGGGGGAAAAAAAAACATAGTGAAATGTCACGTGACATGTGACCTGGCGAGTTTGACACCTGTGTGGTAGAGGATCTAAAGTTGAGGTAGGCACGTACCACATCTAAAGATAAGAAGGAATTTTTTTAAATATTGTCATACATAAGTATTTTTTTTCTTTAAATCTCAGGTGGATGTCTGAAATGCCATGAAAGATTATTGTGAAAGATAATAGCTTAATCTTTGGATTTAAAATAAAAGGGGTCTTCCATGGAGAGAGAAACTTTCTAGAAGCATTGGGGGGACTATAATATTTATAATGCCTCCACAAACAAAAACTGAGCACCCCTTTCAGACATCCCAGAAGCTATACTATGATGGAACACAGTGCTGGTGTCGTCCTAGAAATTTCTAAAGAAATCTATCATAGAGGGGAAAGATGGAACTAAATTAATCACACTCTCAAATATCTGAACGCTAATGTAAATGATATCTTATCGAGGTTGAGTAAGTGGTTGAAGATGATAAAAATATTGTACGGAAACCAAAGCTCTCCAACTGTAGATATTCATTAAATTGACCATTAATAATTTGTGATAAAGAGGAATAGAATTGCATTCATAAATTTTCTATGTAGATTTTATTAAGCTGGCACATTATATGAATTGATTCCATGACATAGTTTGGATTGTAGCTTTAAAGATAATACTTCTTTATGAGCCTTTCTATAGAATTCTATTATTATACTCTTTCAGTCTCTTCTTATCTTTTTTTAATGCCAGTGTGCAATCAGGAAATATAATTATGGACTTGTGTTAGCGATCTTATAATATTGTGTCAGCATTTTCACTACAAACTCTGTTGCTAAGATTTATAAATTGAGCATTAAAATATACTCAGTCTTGACATTGCGTTTGAAAGTTTCCTAACCTGAAAATGAAGCATTTCTCCATTTTACATTTTCCCTGGGGAGCAACAAGGCTGGTAAAAACAGAATCAAAGTTCCAGATATATTTCTCAGCCAACATTAGTGTTTCAGAAACTAGTCTGTGCTCTCTAGTTAAAACTGAATTGTTTTATCTTCAAAGGATGACCCCATTGCTTTTTAAACAACAAGCTTCACCACAGACCTGGATAATAACAACAACAGTATATTGATACTATAGTTTGAAAAGAAGTTAGGCACTTTCCTAACTATGGTGAACTCTAGAGTTAGCTACGGATGCAATATAAAACGGGAATGAGTCATTCAAGACATCACTGACAGCAAAAAAAATATGCAATGTAATTATTGCATTACTTAGAATAAGTATTGAATGGGGAAACCTCTCTGCACATCTCCGTTTTGTTAGAGAATCATCTGCTATGGTAGTCTGACATCTGCAGTGACCATATGGCCGAAGGAAAGACAGGCACAATGAATTCCTTACTCCCTTAATGAATCAAATATGTCCCTTTCCATCTCAGTTTATTTATTTTATAGGTTTGTTGTAAAGTTCAGAGACGATAGACCCCTTGCATGTCATTAAATTGTTATAGGACAGATGGGCTAATAATACCTCAGACTTCTTACACAGATGGTTAATGGCCAAAGTCTAGCCCTGTGTTCGGATATCCCAATCTCTGCACTGCATTGTTCCTGCTTCATGTTTTAGTCACACAGGCAAAGATTCTTGGGAGATAATAAGTTTTCCTTCAAGGCTGCAGTATTAACAATAAAGTAAGGAATGTCAACAAAGTAAAGGCTTGCCTGTATAGCTTGTTTTGAAACAGGAACATGCAGAAGCTTGCAGAAGAGTCATCCAAACTAGGTTCAGGTTTCAAACAGCTGGGTCAGAGGTGAAATCTAGTCGATTTGCACCGGTTCAGGCGAACCGGTAGGGAAAATTTTGATTGGTTTGGAGAACCGGCAAATATCACCTCTGGCTGGCCCC
>JANHFL010002048.1:102875-116171 GCA_032468155.1 Oxyrhabdium leporinum | reverse complement strand
AATTCTAATATTTTAATTACATTCTCATCTGTAGGGATCTCTTTGTTTTTCCACTGTTGTATAAACACAATTTCCACTCAGTCACATGATCAAGCCACGCCCACCAAGCCACGCCCACAGAACCGGTAATGGAAAATTTTAGATTTCACCACTGAGCTGGGTTAAGGTTATCAGCCAGTCCAAGGGTCAGAGGTTCTAGAACAGAATCCATACAAAAGACATTCATGAACCAGAGATTAGAGAGATGTTCTTTTCAACAGAGAACATGGTCAGATTTATTTCTTAAATAGGTCCAGTTAGCTGTCACTAATTACGTTTGTTTCTTTGTTTATCAAGGAACCTAATAGACTTTCGCTATTGTGCCCTCCCCTCTACTGGTTGAATGCATGGACTAGGACAAGGGTGTCAAACTCACAATGTCACAGTGGCATCATGTGACTTTAGAGCCATTGTTAGTGTATGAACTGCTTAGTTCCATAGCAAAGGCTGCTCATCAACTTCTAGATCTCAAAACTTTTAGAGCTCTGGCGATACTCTGCCTCAATTTCCATTTCTTGGTGGGAGGGGGGTGTCCAATGTAGTTTCTTATAAAGTCAGAGGAAGATGACATAAGTCCTCCTAGCTCAGGGCTGTCAAACTCATGGGCCGTGGGCCGGATGCATCTCGCACTGGCCACGCCCACACCTGGTTTAGTGAAGGTGAAAAAGTCCTGATATGTCACATGATGCCACCGTGACAACATGAGTTTGACACCCCTGCTCTAACCCATCCCTACAGCCCAATTCCAATGATAGGCACTCCCAACCAGTCATCTATGGGGCACTGTTCCTCACTATCATACCCACCAGGTAGGAGAAAAAAAGTCTCTCTGAACTTCTAGAGAACAGCTGCCTATTAGTGAATGCAGAGGTCAAAAAATGAAACATTGGTAACAGGTATCTTCCTCTTTCCCTAAATTGCAGGTAAGGGAAATAGATATGAGTTGTTCAGGGATCCAAAACATCAGATGTTAATTGAATTGTGGAAATCGAAGGAATCATTTAAAAATTTTTGTGCTGCTTCATAAAAGAATAACTTTTTTTGTCCGTAAGAAAAGAATATCCTTTTTTTAAGAATAACCTTTTTTATCCAGAGGAGAAAAATAAAATGTTGGCTTCATTAAATAATTGGCATGCTGCTGCCCAGGGTTGACCTTTTTTCAAGAGAAATAAGAATTAGAAGCTGAAAAACAGGACCACTATGCCCGGCTCTTTTCAACCTGATTGTTAAAACCTCCATCTCACCATGTAGCTTTCGTGAAAAATGAGTTTTTCTTTACTTATTTCTTGAGCAAAGAGAAGTAGGCAAGCTCCAGGCTTTAATTATTGACTCGCATGCTCTGAAAAATAAATAGAAAGGCCATTTCTATTAAGCCAAGACTTTAACGCCCACAGTAATATCAGAATTTCCTGTGAATTTTGTAATTAGACTAGAAACATAATGTTCCAGAATGCATACATCTCAAAAGGATATGTTCCACCACTAAGTGGATCATGCCAACATTTGTTAAATCACCAAACGAAGAAAATGCGATACGTTAGTAGAACAAGGAAAAAAATCTGATTTTTTTATTATTTGATAACGAAAACTGTTTGGGATGATTTTTAAGATGTAGATTAAAAACCCAGGACCTCTTGGGTCATCCTTTCAGAGATATTTCCTTACCTAAACAGGTATTTTAAAAAAGAAAGATGTTTAGCAAGACAAATGTAGATGTTTTTGTTTAACAAAGGACATTTTGATGACAACATTTGTGGTGGCTTTGCCATTCTTTAAGAATACACTAATGCGGGGCTGTCAAACTCATGGCCCGTGGGCCAGATGTGTCATGTGCTGGCCATACCCATGCCCGGTTAAGTGAAGGGCGAAAAGTCGCAATAGGTCACCTGATACTGCCATGATGCCATGAGTTTGACACCCCTATACTAATGTTTTGACTTCTTTTTCCTTGGCTTAAAGCAGCATATAGTTGCCCATGGTGGAGTAGTACTAGTTTCTCCAGATTCCAGAGAGGACGTTCTCCATGCTTTGTCATCGTGTATTACGTATAGTGAGAGCAAAGCATGACTATTGGAAACTGTCTGCTGAAGAGGGACATCTTCACCTTCTGATGAATTCAGCATAATTCTTGGAATCATGACGTCATTTTGAATCCACCAATGTTTATCTTTGGTACAATGGGATTCTTGTGGAGACAGATTCCTTGAGTGTCCAACCACACTTGGCCAATAAAGAATAAAGAACAAAGGATTTGGTGGAAATCTTGGGACGTCACATTCTGGAACTGGTTCCACAAATGTCTTGGATTGTTGATTTCAGTATTTGTTAGCAAGACAACTCTCTCATTGCTCCAGAGATTCTTCTTCCTTCAGCATCTTCCATAGTTTGTTGCCAATGATCATCAGCTTGCAACAATCCTCTCTCTCTCTCTGCA
Organism: Oxyrhabdium leporinum; assembly: GCA_032468155.1. Classification (NCBI taxonomy): domain Eukaryota; kingdom Metazoa; phylum Chordata; class Lepidosauria; order Squamata; family Cyclocoridae; genus Oxyrhabdium; species Oxyrhabdium leporinum. The sequence continues at coordinate 113,698 of JANHFL010002048.1, read as the reverse complement.
GATGTCTTTGAATGATGAAAGGATAAGTCCATCATGCACCTTCAACGATTCAGAGATATTGCCCCCTTTATGTAATGAAGAAGAGGAACCCCCTTTTCTTTCCATGTTTCCATAATTATTGCTGACAATATTTTATTTTATTTATTTATTTACCACAATGTTATACATTGCAGCTCTCACCTCAGAACAGTTTAAAATCCCTGCCGCCTTCTCCGTTGAGTTGTGGGGAAGTTGTGAAAGACAATTTAAAAATATTATGAAATGACCTCCTGAAGTCTACCCGATCACCAGTGACACAAAAGTGAAGCTGTGGACTTCTCGGCAAAATAGAGGAGTTTGGGTTCCAGTAGATGCGGAACTACACTGCCTATTTCATTATACACTCGGATGCGCCAGTTTGAGGTCTACCAACGTTGGAGACAGTGGAAATGAATAAGTATCCCATGCGTTGAGAATGGTGGTTGGTCCACCATTTTGTTCCATTCTGACCCCTTTTGCCTAACCATCCAAGAGGCTGATGACTGGACTGAAATTAGGCAATTCTTCACATGTGTGTTTGTGTATAGGCACACATATGCATGCACTTTAATTAAGCCAATAAAAAACCTGATTCTTCTATGTTAGTAGCTGGATTTGTGCATTCCTACAAGCCCCGATTAATTTTTCTTTAGTGAGTAGACTACAGTTTGTTGGCTTCTCTCATTATTGTAATCATAAACCATATCCACAAAGTACAATGGCAGCTGTGGTCAATATGCGAAGATCAAAATCAAAGCAAAAGTTCAGATTTGGTACAATTTGTGAACCCTGGCTATGTTGGAGGATAAGATTGCCGAAAGGTCTGATGAATAGGTGAATTTACAGGCATCTCCTGCTTCTAGATAACTATTGAAAATTCAGGTAGATTGTTTTTCATTTCCATATCACATTGGCTAGTCCACACGTGGGCTGCTCTTCCATATTTTGCATGCTATTTGTTCACTCTCAATCTAAACTTGCGGAAAGAAGCATGAACAGGAGATTAGATTCTAGGAGAGTGCATTTGTTTCACAACAAATGAAAAATGGAAATAAATGGGCTTATTCATTTCATTCAATTCTAGTTAAGAAATGAATATCAGAGTAGTTCTGAATGCCTTGTATCCATTCATTTTCATTTGTTCCTCAGATTGCCTCTCCCTCACCCTCCCTTTCTCCCTCAGCGGCCAGTTTAACGAAAATAGAATTTGCTACGGCAAGTGTGAGAGATGACCTCTCCTTCTTTCAGGTTATTGCCTAGCTATGGCAGACATGGTGACGTAAATTTCATGCCTATAACTTAGGACTCCTGCTTTCAGAATGCCTCCCTGACCTTTGGCAAATCATTGAATTCTGAATGAAGATGCAGAACATATGTGAGTCTAAGTCGCTTTCAGTCTGCCCCTCCCAGCTATGTCCTTGTAGAGATAACAAGGATGACCTTGACAGAGATATGCAAGTTCTATTCCCAAGCAGTGAGGAGGTCAAACATATTTTAAATCCACAGTGGACTCAGAAACTATGTGGAAGAATCTCAGTCAAAAACAGGATTATAAAAAGGGGGATGTCAGGCTCAAAGAATCAAGAAGGACACGAGGAGTTACTGCTGAGCAGTTTCCTTTTTGTTGTTTGCCCACCGACAGAATCTTGCCAGACTAAAGCATTTATCTGCAAATCGCTATACAGGTAGTCCTTGACTTACAGCCACAATAGAGCCCAACATTTCTGTTCTTAACTTAGTTTTGCCCTATTTTATCACATTTCTGTTTATTAACTTAGTTTTTCCCCATTTCATGACATTTCGTGCCACCGTTGTTAAGTGAAACACTGCAGTTGATAAATTAGCAACCAGGTTGCGAAGTGAATCTGGCTTCCCCATTGACTTTGCTTGTCAGAAGTTCGCTAAAGGAGATCACATGACTCCAGGACATTGCAACCGTCATAAATGTGAGTCAGTTTCCAAGCATCTGAATTTCCAAGCATCATGTGACCATAGGGATGCTGCAAAGGTTGTAACTGTGAAAAATGATCATAAGTCACTTTTTTTTCAATGCTGTTGTAACTTTGAACGGTCACTAAATGAAGTGTTGTAAGTCAAGGACTATTTGTAGATATACTCTGTAAATTGCTAGAGAGGGGCTCTTTTTGCCTCTTTCTATCCACTAGACTTTCCAAGCTCTGCTGTCTCTTTGCCCTCTGGGAAGGAGCCCCTCCCTCCTGGGACTCCAGACTACATTCGATCACGGGAGAGGAGATACAGTACAATCAGACTTGCAAGATTCCAGTACAAGCACTTTTAATTTTTCCTTCCTGTGAAGTTGATTTCCTGATCTGGTCTACCTGGTGGGACAGAAAGTCCTCTATGACAAAACAGGTTTGGTTCGGAGGGCAATAAAGATGATTGTGGGACTGGAGGCTAAAGCATGCGATGAACAGTTGTAGGAACTGGGTATGTCTAGTCCAGGGGTGTCAATCTCGATTTCATTCAGGGCTGCATCAGGGTTGTGTTTAACCTCAGGGGCCAGGGTGGGCGTGGCCAGAGTAGCTAGCTCAACATCACTTGCATCGGGGGCACCTCTGGAAGCCCGAGCACTCTGCCAGCGAAAACGGGCTCCTGAGCTGTGTTTTCATCTCTGATGGCTTCCTGCAACCCTCTGCCAGTGAAAACAGAACTCGGGAGGGCCTCATGCAGACCGTGCGAGGCCCATTTTGAACTGCAACAGCCTCCTGCAACCCTGTACTAGTGAAAATGGAGCTCAGCAGGGCTGCCCGCGGCCCTTGTGAGGTCCGTTTGTGGCTACAACGGCCTCCTGCAAACCCTCTGTCAGCGAAAACGGAGCTCGGGAGGGTTGCAGGATGCTGTTGCAGTTGAAAATGGACCTCGCAAAAAAAAAAGAAAAGTTTTTTTAAAAAAAAAGAAAAAAAGAAAATGGACCTCGCAAGGTCTGTGTGCGGCCCTCCTGAACTCTGTTTTGGCTGGCAGGGCCACTGCGGGTCAGTCCTTTGCTGTTTCCAGATCGGCCCCGCGGGCCAGATCTAAACACCCCGCGGGCCAGAACCGGCCTGCAGGCCTTGAGTTTGACGCCCCCTGGTTTCTTCTAACAAAGAGAAGGTGACATGATAACAGTCTTCCACTATTGAGAAGAGAGGGGATCAATCTATTCTTCAAATCTATTCTTCAAAGCACCTGAAGAGAGAACAAGACGTAATAGATGGAAGCTTATCGAAAAGAGATCCAACCTAGAATGAAGGAGAAATTTCCTACAGTGAGAACAATTAATCATTGGAACGGCTTGCCTCCGGAAGTTGCGGGTGCTGCATCATTGGAGGTTTTGGAGCCATTTGTCTGAAATGGTGTAGGGTTTCCTGCTTCAGCAGGGGGTTGGACTAGAAGACCTCCAAGGTCCCTTCCACCGCTGTTATTTTCTATTCCATATCTATGAGCCTTGTATGACTGACATCCTAAAAGCATGTAAAACATGTTATGCTGTATTTGGATAACTGCTCAAGAGTCCTTCTCTTTTTCCAGATTTGCAGAGGCAGGCATGGAAATGGCGTTTGACTATTCTGAGGGATTTTAACCTTCTCAAGATATCGCTTGTCTGCTTGGTTCCATGTCTCTGTTGCTTGCTTGTTTCTCCTTTACGGATGCTGCGGTGGTCTCTTTGGCCAAAATATTGTCAGGTTTGTGCTGCCCCATAAATTGCCCTGACAAGCTGGATATCATTTGCAGAATTACTCTCTGGCACTTCCGTGTCCTGTTTGCTCACAGCGGTACCTATAATGAAGCGGCTGGTTAGGCCAATTGCTCTTTGTCCATACGTTTGACAGGTAATTTGTATTTCATGTGGCGGTTACAAGAAGAATCCGTGGGCCTTGCTATAACCCTTTTGTGAAACCAGAAGTATTTTAAATGGTGGCGATGTGACACATCTGTACACACAGAATTTGCTCAGGCTGTGCAAATGTATGTTGTGGCAAAGCAAACAACCTAATTAGAAACCAGCCACGATGACTCAGAGGCAAGGGGCAAGGTAGGGAAACAGTCCCTCCAGCTGTGCATCCAGAGCTGTTTGTAAACTGAGGACACTGTCTTTAACCTGCCCCAATACTCACACAATACATTAATAACACACATACTGTGTCTGTTCAAGGAAATATTGTTTCACTTCCCAGCTGGAACTGTAGTACTTCTGTGATGATAATATTCTTTATTCTTGTATGAAAGTTATATCCCGAAACCTGAAGAAAAATAAATGAATTTGCCTACCATAGGGTTCTTTATGTGGTACAATTAACTTGTTGATTTAGATATTCAGAGATCTCAGAGGAATTGAGGACACTAATTAAAAATGGCATATAAATTAATTAATAAAACGCAGCCTAATTAATGTCATTCTCCGCTGTTTCTTCACTGCCAACGTAGTTCTGTTAAAAATATATATATATTTGCATAATACGCTTAAAGTGAGGCTCTGACAGACCTTCCAAAGAAAATTATGGGCTAAAATGTAGAGCAGCGAACAAGAAATGTTTATTTTCTGGAGAGTAAGCTGGAGGTTTGAAGCAAATGCATTTTAATTATGTTTATTTGTTTCTTAAAACATTTTAATTTTATCTTTGTGCTGAAATTGCTCAAGGTAATAAACAATATCAACACTGAAGCAACCATCAAATGGTATTTTGAAGTAATCTGTTCACTACTGTTGTAAAGTCAAACAGCAACAATAAGAATTGTACAGAACAGCTGTAAAAGCCAAGGGAAAACAAATAGTTGCCTCAAACGATTGTTCCCAATGCATCTCTTTATATCGAGGAAATTTCTTTCTTGAGCATATTTAGAAATGTATCTGTCTTGAGCAGTTTCTTGAAAAGCATTCATGTTTTAATCAAGTCATACCTCTTGAAATAAGTTGGGAACTGGTGGTCATTTATGTTTTGGCTTTAGATCAAGAAGCCTAATATAGACCAGAATAACCCCTAAAATATTTAATATTGTGGTATTTCACTTATTTGGCTTCCCTTAAAATTAAAATGGTATGTGTCATTTAGGCTGTGAAGCTCTTTAAATGAGTTTTTTTTTCCAAATGGCTGATAGTAAAACAAAGATATATATCAATGAGGGAAGCTCAAGATGATATCATGGGTCAAGTCAGGAAATATTCTCAGACAAAGAACACAACAGAATAGAATAGAATAACAGAGTTGGAAGGGACCTTGGAGGTCTAGTCCAACCCCCTGCTTAGGCAGGAAACCCTATATCATTTCAGACAAATGGTTGTCCAATCTCTTCTTAAAAAGTTCCAGTGTTGGAGAATTCACAACTTCTGAAGGCAAGTTGTTCCATTGGTTAATTGTTCTGTCAGGAAATTTCTCCTTAGTTCCAGGTTGCTTCTCTCCTTGATTAGTTTCCATCCATTGCTTCTTGTCTTCACAGTTACAACTGTTGTACCACTCCTGCAGTCACATGATTGCAGTTCAGATGCTTAGCACCTGCTCACATTTAGGATGGTTGTAATATCTTGCGATCATATGAATGCAATTTGTGATCTTCCCGACCTCACAGAAGTTGGGGAAGCTGGATTCACTTAATGACTATACAATTCACTTAATGACTGCAGTAAAATTTGTTACAAAATCAGGTCCAGTCTCTTTACGACTTGCTTAAGGACCGTATTGGTTCCTTCTTCATATCAACAAATCACTAATCATTGTTTGTTCCTATTAAAGTTTTCAGAAGACAATGGCACTTATGCAGGAAGCTGAAGCCTCTAACCCACTTGATAAAAGTTGCTTGCAAAGGTTGTCTTCTCCTGTGAGAAAACACCCTGAGATCACACTATAATAAAAGCAATGTCAAAGTACTCTTCTGCTGTTGGTCTGCAGTTAATTGAGGTTAAGCAATAGTCCCCCTATACTCTGTGACTGAAAAAAAAGAAGCTACTTAGAGATTTAGACTATAGCACCTGCTTTGTATATAAATGACTTGACATCTGCAAATAAAGTAAAGGAGTCCTTACAGATTTTACTCTGCTAGTCGGTGCTGGCTATATGGGGGTGATTCTCATCTCTGTTTCAAGGCCATTGAGCCTTGGATACTGTCACATTGCATGTCCGAAAACATTTCCATGGTCATGTGGCCAGCATGAAGTCATGTTACTTTCTCACTGAAGTGGTACCTATTCACCTACTCACATTTGCATGCTTTCAAACTGCTAGGTTAGTGGGAGCTGTTCAGTCACTCAGCGGTGAAGATGCTGGGCTTATCAGTTGGAAAGCTGGCAGCCTAGGTTCGAGACCCGAGCACCACGCGATGAGATGAGCGCCTGTCTTCACCCCAGCTCATACTGACATCTTCAGATGGGTTGGAAAAAATATTTCCTGAAGACTACCTCAGTCATTAATGGCAACATTGCTAGAGAGAACCAGTGGTTTTATAAGTACACATAAATACAGTGGTTTGATAAGTGTACATGGTTCCTTAGCAGTTTTTATGTCTGCTTAATTTATGGGATTCACTGAATCCCCATATGCTAACATTTTTTAAATTCATCTTAATTTACTTCCAGAAGTTGTATGAGAAGAAATTATGGTCTCCCTGTCTATTAGGTCTTCTGGAATTCCTCAGGGTAAGGATGGGATAGACATATAAAGAATGAACATTTCTATCCATTCCAGTTTCTTTTAGGTGTAGGGTTTTCATCCTTAAACTACCCACTTCCTACATTTGCTTAAAAGAGAACAGTTTTGAGCAAAAATAAATGAGATCAAGTTACTTATATTTTCAAGATAAACTCTCAGATTTCCAGAAGCACCGCACAAGTAAAATTTTATAAATGAGCAGATAAATTATATTTCCTGCAACTGCAGTGAAAAGAACAAATTCCAACAGTAATAACTTTCCTTCTAAAGGTTAACGAACCTCATGGAGAGATGATTGTTAATTTTTCATTCAATTGTACCGGTTAGAATGCTTTCTGCTCAACATGAGTTACCTTTGATGTGTTCAACTGTCTTATATTAGTCTTATAACTAATCCTTTCATTTATCTTGAACTTTGCATGTAGTAATACAGAATTTTAATTTAAATTGCCTCTTTTACATGTAATATCAAAGAACAACATGCCTATCTTATCCAGCACAAATTACATAGCTCTCTGCCCATAATAAAGCCTGTGCTTACCATGGGGGATTACGTTTTGAAGGATGGAGATTGTGACATTTCTTTACATAGCTTGATTATGAAGACTTCCTTTGATAGATTTTTTTTTTTAAATATTCCTCTGCTAACCTTTGACTGGGTTTGGGAGCCTCCAGCACCTGCATTTTCTGCATCACATGAGAAAAGCACATTTTCCTTCCCCTGTCCTGACTATTTTCTATCGAGGGATGATCGAGAGCATCCTGTCATATGTCCTTTTCTCATGTGATGCAGAAAATGCGGACGTCTGGTTTGGAAGCATTACTGCTTCAGACAGGAAGGTGGTGCAGAGAGCAGTGAGGATGGCAGAAAAGATCATTGGTAGTTCACTTCCTTCTGTCCAGGACGTAGCATATAAGCGATGCTTGAGCACATCCTCCTCATGGCCTGCTTTCCTGGTTACCTTCTGGGAGGAGGCTTCGTGGTATCCGAAGCAGAACATCCAGATTCAGTCACAGTTTTGTTCCATATAGCATCAACCTTGTGAACTCTCAGGTTTCCTCTTCTCATTATGTATTCAAAATGGACAGTGATTATTTATACACACACACACACACACACACATATTATAATCACTGTCAATTTTGAGTACATAATGAAAAGAGGAAACTTGAGAGTTCACAAGGTTGATATATATGTGTGTGTGTGTGTGTGTGAGTTTGTGTGTGTTTATGTGTGTGTTTGTGTGTGTGTATGTATATGTATATGTATATATGTTTTCTGAGGTTTTCGCGGGTGTATGTATGTGGATCTTTGGTTATTCGGGTTTTCTCCCGCGTAGATTTGGACGTTTCTTGGCGACGTTTCGACGAAGTCTCATTCGTCATCTTCAGGCTTGTGTCTTCGGTTTCGTTCTTCTCTGAGTAGTGTGAGCTTGCAGCTGTATATATGTGTATATGTATAGCATGTATATATGTGTGTTATGTATGTGTATGTGTAGATATATACTTTCTTTTGAGAGCAGGCAACAGAATTTCATTTTTAATGTGCTCACAGTAAAAAATGACAGTAAAGGTTGCCCTGTCCTGTCCTGTCCTATCCTGTCCTGTCCTGTCCTGTCCTGTCCTACTTTACCCTTACATTAAAAAGTCTTAAAGCATGCTTGCCAGTGGAACAAAAGATAAAGATATTTTAAAATAAATATCTGATTATGTGCCATCCAATAAGTATTGACTCTTAGCAACCACATACTGTATATAGATTTTTTCCACAACGATTTTTCCATCACTTGGTCTTTTAGGTTTTCTACCCTTTCACCCTTTGCCACTATAATTGAATCATTTCGCTTTGCTGCTGGTCATCCTTTCTTCTCCAACACGAAGTTCAAAAGTGTCAATACTCTTTATATCAAATTTTCAGAGTCCATTTTGCTTCCGTACAGTGTTTCGGAGACTTTTCTGAACTTTTTAACTACAGACATGTCACAGCATGTAACTATTGGCCTCCACAACTATATTAATCTGCAGTGTATTTCTTCACCATTGGTTCCTTTACTGTTGATGGTTGAGACTCAAAGGCAGAAGCCTTCCCCCACTCCAATATCTTCATTGTTAATTCTAAGGCTCATTGTTCTATCTGCTACCGCTAGTGGTCCTTAGTTTGGTCTTCTTTATATTTAATTTGAGTCCCATTTTTCAGTGTGCTCCTTCCCTTTTATTACTAAAGTTTGCAGTTCCATTGCAATTTCAGTTGTCAGAGTAGTCATCAGCATGGTACATGTGCTTTCTTCCTCTCATTTTAAAACCACGGTGGGGGATTATCAAACAGAGATCCAACTTAAACTGAAGGAGAAATTTCCAGACAGAAAAATTAATCAGCTTGCCAACAGACATTGTGGGTGCTCCATCACTGGAGGCTTTCAAGAAGAGATCGGACAATCATTTGTCTAGACTAGAATAGGGTCTCTTGCTCAAGCAAGGAGTTGGACTAGAAGACCTCCAAGGTCCCTTCCAGCTGTGTTATTCTATAACTTCTATGACTTCCATGCTCATCTTCTTCCAAACCAGCTTCCCTTAATATATAGTGAGCAAATAGTTTGACTGAATAAGGAAGGAGTATACCGCCTTGTCTCATTCCATTGCCAACAGGGAACAACTCTGTTTCACCATCTTCTATCTGTACTCTGGCTTCCTGACCTGAATATAGATTTCAATGAGTTGTTCTGAGATTTCCACTTTTCTCAGCATATTCCACAGCTTGACAGGATCATCACCATCAAATGCCTTTTTATAATCAATAAAGTGCATATTGACTTTTCTATTCTATTCTGTAGAATATTCTATTCTATTCTTCTTATATTCTTTCTGGCTTTTTCAATTATCCAACAGTAGTAATGACTTGTATTCCTCAGACTTTTTATTTTCCACATAGGACTCTAATCTATGTTGTATGATTCTAAGCGTTATTTTGCTAGCACGTGAAATTATGGATATTGTTACACTCATCCTACACTCTGTTAATCATGTGCGTGTTGGTAGTGCAATGTAGATTGATCTTTTGCACTCTGTTGGCCACTGTGTTGTTCTCTTCTTATATCGTTGCTTTCCCTGGCTTTAGCTGCTCAGTATGATGACTTTCGCATCCTGAGTGATCCTGATGGGTATTTATACACTCTTGATATACAGTACACTCCCACCATTCTTCATTCATCTCTCACAGGAAAACCCTCCACTGCCATGATAAGATAGCATGCCAGGACTTGGGGGTGAACATCCATTTATTCTTTCTATTTACCAATAAATAAATCAACTACATTCTAGCTATGCTGGATGGTATCGTCCATCATTCTTCCTTGTCCTTGCTGCCAGGAGGATGATGGGTAGGTTATTCCTCTGGAGGGCACCAGTTTATGGAAGGATGATCTCTGTTTTATCTAATGGTTTTGCGTCAATTTAATTTGCATATATGAATTTTGAATAGATGAAGTAATTGCAGTGCTTCAGAGACAATATTTTTTTTCTCTTGAGCTTCCTTAAACTTATTAGCAAACTCTTCAAACCTACTACATGTTACCTTATCAAATAGTTCATTGTTGTTGTGGCTCACCAGCAACCAGTGGAGCTGGTGGCAGATTCGGACAGTGAGGAGGTTGGGGAGGAACATGGGCCAGTCCTGGAGTCTGGGGAAAGCTCTGACAAGTCCTCTGCCTGGGAGGCAGAGTTGGGGCCAGGGCCATCTGATAGTTATCAGCTGCCTTCAGAGTCAGAGATCAGTGGGGCAGAGGAACAGCTGGAGCCTGTTCCCGGTGTGCGCATGTGCAGAGCTGCCAGGAGAAGGGAACAGTTAAGGAACAAGGGTTGACTCAGGAGTAAAGGCTCAGGTGGACGGTGAATGGCCCCTCCCAAAGAGAATAAAAGAGGAGCGAAAGGGGAGGGGTGTTTGCAGGAGACAATTCGTTCAATTCATTAGGGTGAAGATCTGTTCCTGCCAAGTAATTGCTGCTACAGCCTGGCGTTTGGAAGATTAGCAACTTTCCAAGCCCGGTAAAGGTCTGCCGTTGTGAAATCTCCTGAAAGACTGTTTGCCAGGACTTTGCTGGAGAGGAATTCCCTTTAACCTAAATAAAAGGGGTTTTATCGGGACGAGGAGTCTGCTTCATGATCTTG
>JANHFL010002048.1:84110-98722 GCA_032468155.1 Oxyrhabdium leporinum | reverse complement strand
TCTTGGATTCTGTAGTCTGCAGTTTTTAGACTGGATTTGAATGGATTTCCAGAGGAAAAAATTGCAGACTATAGGAATCAGGAGCGCTACTCAGATGACCCTGAGGACACAGATAAACCTCCAAGTGCTTCAAGGACCCTCTAAAACAGGGGTGTCAAACTCATGGCATCACGGCGGCATCACGTGACTATCAGGACTTCCGCCCCCCCTTTGCTAAACCGGGCATGGGCGTGTCCAGCACATGACGCATCTGGCCAATGGGCCAGGAGTTTGACAGCCCTGCTCTAAAAGGATGCAAATTACCAGCTGTCTGCAAGGAATAGAACTCCTTCCATTCCTCACTATCCTGTCAGAGCTGAAGAGGTTTCTCGGATGAGAAGCGAAATGACTTCAAAAGAAAAAAAACAAGGAAGTCCAGTGGCTTCCTGAAAAAAGCACCTCTGGGACATGCATCTTAAAGTTGCCAGTTTTATTTGCTTATTTAGCATATGGCAGATAATGTCAGGGAAATCTACACATGCTAGGCACAATGCAGTCCTGAGAATCTAGATTGCTAGTTCATTCTGTTTGTCACTTGCGTGTCTCCCCTCGGTGCAGTGTGGGGAGCGAACTCACTTTATACCAATTAGCTAGCGGCTCTCAGGTTTCTGGCTCTCCCAGGCTCCTCCGATGGTTTCGCCTCACCTCACCTCACCTCGTGTCATGATGGCTTATGTCCGGTCAGGTCCGGCACCGGCTTCCCGCTCTCTGCACACATGGACGCAGCTAGGTTTTTCCCACCGAAGGGGTACACATTTTTCTACCTGCAATATTGCATGCCTTCGAACTGCAGGGTGAGCAGGAGCTAGGAATCAAACAAAGGAGCTCGCTCTGTTTCACGGAGCCGGGCTCGAGCTGCCAGAGTGCAGACAATGTCTGGCCAGCGGGAGTCATTAAGCACTGTGTCGCTGCTTCCACCATGTTTGAAAAACACTGAGTTCGATGCTTCATAAAAAGCAAATTTGTTCTGGAAGGCTTCTATGCGAGGGTTGATGACGCCAGAACAAAATAGGCTCAGCCTAGTAATGCCCAGGCTGATGTAAGTGGCTTTTGTCAAATTCCAACAACTTGGTAAGATCAAGGAAAAAAAACACTACATAAACTCACCGAAGGTATCTTTATTACTAATCTTAGAAACTGGGAATTTCCAGGCCTCATTTAAAGTGAGTTCATTAAGGCTGAATCTTCTTGAATTCTGTGAAACCCTTATTCCCAAGCTTCTTTCCACTAGGGCTGAGTTGCTGTTTCTACGTTCCCAATAGACTCACCTTCTGTTTCCTTTGATGTTATATATATCTACTTTCCCTCCCATTACTTTTACAGCCTCACTGCTCTTCCTGATAACTTTGAGAGTATCATCTTGGGAAACAGAAGGAAATAAATACCAATTGTATCTAACTATGGTTTCTAGAACCAATATATCATGTCCTTAACTAGTCAGCCAAGGGATTATGCTTTAAAGTTAGGATAAAAATCCATAACATCACATTTAGTTTTTATCACATTAGTCGGCTGTAAAACTATCGACTTTACAGGCAGTGCTTGACTTACAATTGGGAACAGAATTTCGATTGCTAGGCAAAGTGGTTGTTAAGTGAGTTGCACCCCATTTTACTACCTGTTTTGACATGGTTGTTAAGTGAATCGCTGCAGTTGTTAAGTGAATCACCTGGTTAGTAAGTGAATCCAGCTTCCCCCATTGACTTTGTTGTCAGAAGCCGGCTGGGAAAGTTGCAAATGGCAATCACATGACACCCCCCACCCCCACCCCCAGGACATGGCAGTCATCATAAATACATGTCTGTTGCTGAGCACCCAAATTTTGCTCATGTGACTGTGGGGATACTGTAACGGTTGTAAGTGTGAGGACTGCTCATGTGTCACTTTTTTCATTGCCGTTGTAACTTCAAACGGTCGCTAAACCAGTAGTTCTAACTCGGGGACTATCTGATGAGAAATGCCATTGTACAACCTAGTAACACAGTGGGAACTATTTGTGGCATCCCTGCCAAGGACGGTAATGAAATCAAACATGTCTCTTGATTATCACAACATTTGTGAAGGAGCGCTATTAATGCAAGAAGCCAGTATTTCATTGGAGTTAATCCCCACAAAAAGCCAAATACTTGAAGATATTGTGCTTGTCCTCATAAAGAGATGAAAGCTTTGAGTCTTAGAAAAATATTCACGTTTAGGGATGGCTTGATAAGTTTTAATTAAGACAGCAAAAGCCTATGGATACTTTTCCTTTAAAACAGTTCCTTTATGAGAGAGGGATGGATCTAAGTTATGAGGATTTGAAGGGAGTCCCTTCATCCATATGCTACACTGATGCAGTAGAGTATTTTGTTCACAATGGATGTGTCCTCAGTGTGTGTTGTTAGGTTTTTTTCTAAAGCATCTGTAGGCCAGACAAGGAATAATGGATGGAAACTGAACAAGGAGAGATTTACCCTGGAAATAAAGAGAAATGTTCTGACAGTGACAACAATCAACCAATGGAACAGCTTGCCTTCGGACATTGTGGGAGCTTCATCACTTGAGATTTTCAAAGAGGGATTGGACTACCATCTGTCAGAAATGGTGTAGGGTCTCCTGCTTGGGCAGGGGTGGGGTGGGGGTTGGACTGGATGATCTACAAGGTCCCTTCCAACTCTGTTAATCTAATCTAAATCCTCCAAACTAAAATTCTCCAGGTTAATAGCAGCTCTCTTGCAGTGGGCCAAATAACTACACCATTCCTGCTGTGTCTGATATACGGATTAACTCCCTAAATAGATTTCCTATTCTGAACCAAAAAAAAAAAAAAAAGTAATCAAAAATAAAACTAAGCAACATTCTGGGCCAGGTATGTCATAATTCCTGGATAAGCTCCTTGCTACTTGGATTTCTTCAGCTTTAGCTCTTCCTTTCCATCATGCATTTTAATGGTATGATATCAGATCTGGCTGGAAATATGCTGGACTGTGGCACAGAAGAACATCAAATAAATAAAGCAGATGCAGCACTTAGCATTGCAAATGCAATCCTATAAAACATTTTAGACTGTACAATGAAATAGTGGCTTTTCCCATTCTTAATGCTCTAGCAGTTTAGCTGAGAGCCAGAACCCAGAGCCAGTTAACCTACAAGAGACAGGAGATGTTTTATGACATATGGTCAAGCTGCCTTTTGAACATTTGTTCAGGAAACTTCTGGATTTCTGTTAGAAGAAACCAGTAAGGGGGGGAAAAACGTGGAAGAGTGTGAGATTTGTGTGGTTCTGTCATTATGGTAGAATGTAGCCTGGCTTCCCAGGAGGGAAGGACTGTATTCCAAAGGACCAGAGAAAGTGAAGCTTGGGAGAAAGAGAATCGACACAATGCAAATAGTTGCTTTAGCTTGGCAAGATTTCTGACCATGGGTGAGGAACAATTTGGGAAACTGCTTAAAAATAACTCTGTCTTTCTTAGCTTTTGGAGTCTGACAATAATATTTGGAGAGATGCATTGGTTTATGGATGTATATTTGCATTTGTTTACTGTATGTATCTGTACATGTATCTCATGTTTGTGTCCGAAATAACAAATGTCCTGTTTATACTTCAGCCTTTATCTGAATAATAGGTGACCCTATATTCTTCTCGGATGTAATTCTCATCTGGCTTCTTTCACTTCATGCATCAGTTCTCTAGATCCTGCAGTCATGGTGAATGCCAGTTTTTTCTCAGTGGGTTTTCCATTCTGGACTTCCAACAACTGTTTGATGGAAAAGCTCACCTACCAATGTTTTGAATCTGCAATAGTTTTTCACCCAGTAATTGCAATGCATCAGAAAGGATAAATATATATACAGAACAGAAAGACCACTGTATAAAAGATATATGATGTCTTAAGTTAAAAAAAACCCCCAAAATATAAGATTCACGTTGGAAGGTGTCTGCTTAAATGGACAAGTCTAGTTATGATGCAGAACGATCGAAAAACTGGAGAAAAGGTTTTGTTTAAAAAATAGTAACAGCTACTGCAATTTCAGTATCATTCACAAAATCCAGGGGTTAATCAGATGCCTCCATATGGTAATAATAAATAAAAGCTCCTAGGCAATTAGGTCCTCTTGATGGCTTGGAAATGCCCTTTACAGAATGCAGAGGCCAGGTTGCTGATAGTCACCTCTTGTTTTTACACCTACTGCTTGGTTGCTACTCAAGCTACGTATAAGCTTGCAACCACTATTTAAGTGCTGGTTGTTACCAATATGGCATGGCACTGGGTTCTTTGGGGGAAATCTTCTTCAGAATAATTCTTCTCATCCTATGACAACTAGAGTGAAGTGGGAGGGGGGGGGGAAATCAATAATGAAGAGCTAATCATTTGCCCTGATTATCTTTTTCAGTGCTTTGCTCCTGAAAAGAAACCAACAGCCAGTAAATCTCCCTCCTCCCTATCCTAAGCCTAACTCTGACTTCAAAGAAGGCGTCTCTGGAGATTCTCAATTATCTAGGCCATGATTGTTCCAAAGGTGCTCTTCTATAAGGCAACTGGACTTTCTTGGGGTTTTTTTCCTTGAAAATATTTTTTTCTTCTCATCCAACAAATGAAAAAAGCTTATTAGATCAGAAGCAAAATATTTTTCAAGGGAAAAAAAAATAAAGGAAGTCCAGTTGTCTTATGGAAAAGCACCTGAGGGCCAAAGAAGGTGAGCATTTTGTACAGCATTTTGTACAACTTAATGTCAGATTGACCATTATGGAATGTTTTAACTGGAATGGGTTTGAAAACAATTTAACTCCTCATGTTGGGATTCTTTTAAAATAATCACAAATCTTGATATGTCAAATAATTATGCTTTCAAATTTGGTGTTTCGGCTTGTCGGTTCTTTGGAGTATGGGCTTTTCATTATTACTACTAATGACTATTGATTTATATAATGCCTCTGTTGCTTTTCCTTTCTTCACTTTTGAAACCAGCAAAGCAGTAGAGCCAAATTAAAAAGAAGTGAACACTAGATGTTTTCTTTTTTTTTAATGGAAGTGAATAATGTGTGTTCAAAGGCTCTATTTTCTTGTTGTTTCTAAAGATGTTAATTATGCTATTTAGGATTAAAACACCATAGCTGTTCACTTTAACGCCTTTAAGTGTTTTTATTGTGATTTTAGACATGACAGTCCATTAATCTCATGCATTTAAGGAACTCCTTTCCTCTTTTAAATAAGTATATGCAATTTTGTGATTCCTGTTGTATGTATAGATGTAGAAATAATAGCTGTTGAAGAATTAATCCTGGAAGGGAATTTGTTTTGATGTATCAAACAAATGGTTAAAGTTAAATAATTCAATTGGAATTAGGGAGTTCAAAGAATAAAAATGCTTTTCACATAGCATGAGTTCAGATAAATAAAGTCTCCCCGCACACTAGAGGTAAAAATATGATTTAGTACCTGAAGTCAATGGAATATATTTAGTGAAACACATCCCACACATGTGTTAAAAGTTGGGTTTTTGCATATTTTATTCAATGGATGGTAAGTTGTTAGATGTTTGGATTGACCCTGCCTATATCTTTACTATGGATCCATTCTTTATTTATTTCTTTGCCACATTTTATATCATCCCAGTAAAACAATTCTGGGAGGCATACATTAGACCTTCTGGATGAGATATAATTATATATTTTATAAATTATTATATAATTATCCCAATACATTTAAAAAAATCATATGGCATCCTGCATTTTCAAAAAGCATGACCATTGACAAAGGATGAAGAGAAACAAATGGAAAATTTTCTAAAAAAATAGAATAAGGAAGCTTTATATATTTCCACAGGGAGTGAAATCCATGTGAAGGGAGTGCAGCCTTGCAAGATAGACCAGACAGAAAATATGACCAGATGAGTTAATTTTACTTTGTTGTAAAGCTACATTAATAGAATCTTGTAAGTCCAAAAGTATCTCTCTCTCCTTCACTCCCTTTACAAATTAGGGAACGTCCTAAAACTCAAACCTGGCACTTGGCCCTCAGATTTCTACATTCATGTGCTACAAATCAAAGTAAATCCTCTCTGGATTGAGATCAATCAAACTCTCAGGGCCATGCTTTAGCCCTGAGGACTCCAAAATTGTAATCAAAGAGAGTTAATTGCAGGGTCCAGGGGTGTAGATGAAGCTTCAGTGGGTGGGACCATTGGACAAGCATGAGTGCCTATTTTCTCCTCTTTACAATCAACTTAGTTGGTTACTTTGTTCTTCATTTTCTCGAGTAAAGCAGCCAGTGGTCCATGACATCTGTTTGTCTGTCAGTCCCAGCTTTTTGAGCTCTTAGGAATTGATCTCATAAACCATGGGGTGGGAGCTGTTTCTAAGATTATGATACGTATCCAAAAATTGTGACATTTCTTAAATTCCTGTTAAATAATTGTTCTCTCTCGCCACACATCCAAATAAATCTGCTGGAAAGCCAATATATTAAGTGCCCCCTGCACTTACCTGGGATCCAAAATGGGCCATGTGGAGATTCCTGGGAGGGGTGGGGTGGGGCCAGCTGGTCATTGGAACTACCGGTTCGCTGAACCAGATATAAAATTAACTTCTGATTTGCCTGAACCAGCTGAAGCCCACCCGTGTGTGTGTGTGTGTGTATCTATATCTATATATCTATACATATCTATACATATCTATACATATCTATACATATATATCTATATCTATATCTATATCTATCCATCCATCCATACATACATACATACATACATACATGCATACACACACACACACACACAAACAGGGGTGGGCTTCAGCAAGAAACCTGTTCTTGCAAGGGCTGGGGTAAGGACATGCAGCTGATATAACCTTTCTTGTCCCCATTATTGCTATAACTTAAGGGTGAAGTTGAATCATGGTAAGTGGTCTGAAATGATCCAGTGAACTTCCATTTGAAACTTGATTATCCCGATCCTAGAGAGGTGATGATGAACTTATATGTGACATGCCAAGCCTATACATTCTGGAAGTTGGATGAGAAGACCTTGCTCTTGTGCAGCCTCTGAGACCTCCAAAAATCATTTTTTTCATGATTTTCAGAGGTTCCAGTGTCTCTGCGAGAGCAGGCCACTCTCACATCTGGAGGACAGGAAAGTAGAGGAGAGTCCAAAGAGGAGGTCCAGAGGGGGCTCTTTTGTCCATGTGTGTGTTTGTGTGCGCGCCTGTGTGTGTGTGTGTGTGTGTGTGTGTGTGTGTGACATGCCAGCAGAATCTAAGTAGGCATTTTCTGAAGTTTTGACATGCCAAGCCCAAAAGGTTTACCACCACTATCCTAGACTCACACAATATAGTCAATGACAACCAGGTTGAGAAGTCTCAATGACGGCTTCCCAAACATGTCAGATACAAGAGCTGCGTCATGAATGGAAATTTAAAGCTACTTTTTGTACTGTGTCTGCTGTTTAAAATTAAATAAGAAAAAGAGTACAAGGGCAAAATAAATCCTGAATAAAGCATGGGAAGGATTACCCATTTCTGTGTCATGGGAGAATCTTTCTTTGATCAAATTTGAATCGACCGGCAGCCTTCGCCTACATAAATGCAAGAATGGAAAAGTCATTTTGAAAGAAAGAAATTACTAATATATTCCATCTTTTTTCTTACATTCATTTTCTCACTGAATATTCAAGTAGGCTCACAACAACTATAATGAAATACAGAAAAAAATGTAAAAAGAAAGATAAGTATCTGTCTTAAAATTATTTCAGTCAAATGCCTGGTGGAAAAGGACTTAATTAGGCTTTACGAAGTTGGCTTCTTTCTTAAATGGCCAGCTTCTTTTTCTTCCCCATTTAGACAAACAAAGAATTGAGTTGTAACAGTGGCCTTGAGAGAGGTGATAGTTCACCATCCCTTAAGAGACCTCCCCTTAATTTTGAAATAAGTTAAAAAAAAATACTTTCCAGAGGACAGTATCCTTTTTGATTGGAGGAGTGGAGGATAGATGATACAGTAGATGAAGGCTGATAATTTCTGATGATTTGATATGAAATGGATTTTCTGGACACATCAAAATGTGGATCAGCCCTGTGTTTGGCACAGAAATGGTCTTAGTTGGTCTGGTAGGAACTTTATGTCAGGAAAGAAATGGAAGATATTCAATCTCATTGAATATCCTGCACCTCTGCCACTTTTGGTAAGAGCAATTATGCTGACTTCGTGGAGTGGTTCTCAAATGGGAATGTTCTCATTCCTTTATGCAGGGCGACTCCTAGAATGTAGAACGAGTGTGTTTGTGTTTGCTCCCATGATGTTTAAGCCGTAGAGATCATTGGTATAATCTGCCAATTTAATAACTGAGCACAATGCTAAGCTGGTCATTCTGCTTTAATCTACTTTTTTTTTTAAATTTTTCAAAATGGGTGAAAAGGGTGGGAGACATTAAAGATGAATAAGTAGAAATGTGGGTGAGAAACCTTCCTTTCGGAATTCACAAGGTCCTGGAGCAGACTTCGTGTAGTTAGCTTCTGTAACTGTTCCTTAAACACCAGAGCTGCCTCATTATTCCACCTTCTTCAGAAAAGGATGATTTGTCTACACAATGATCTGGTGACCATTACTATACAATATTCATTTTCTGAAGAACATGGAAAATCTGGGGCTCATTTTTAAGACTAGGGAATATAGACCTTGACATCCTCTTCCCTCTGAATTGGTGGAAATTGTTTCACTCTCTGCAAAGCAGGAAAAAGTGATATCTCTTTTACGAGGAGTTAAGAATCCCATATATGAAGGATAAAAAAATGTAAAGCAGTTGTAAATGACACTTAGTTCTTTCTTGGCATTCCATTTGATTCAGATTAAACCAGTGCAGGGTTTGGATGCAACAGGGAGTTAGATATGGTCCAATTAATTAAAATTCAATCATGGCAATGAAGGTATGGTTAGCAGGGACATTCTTGGTCCATGATATTAGGAAATAGCCTGAAAAAAAATGCTTTCTCCCTGAAGGAGCAGATATGTAGCTTTGGAGTGGTGTTATTTTATCATTAGAAGTCCAAGAAGCTAAAATAGATAGTAGTAATTCAGGAGCTATAATATCTACTAGACTGGGAGAGACTGACCAGTGAACCAAGCTTTATTCACCTGACATGTTGATTGCAAAGCTAGCATTGAAGTATGATTCAAATTTCAGCTGCTGCACAATGCTGTGTCTCAGTTACCGAGCAATGTGCAAGGTTACAATCATATCACACCTTTTTAATGTGATCTGTACTGTCAATTTGCCTGCTGAGCCTTCTTCAGGAGTGTCAGTCTTGAATTATAAGACTGAATGCAACCTGGAGCATAAATATTTGCTACTTCTATTACATCACTGGAGGTTTTCAAGAAAGGTTTGAACAGTTATTTGTTTAGAATGGTATGAGGATTGAACTAGATAACCTCCAAGATATCTATGATTCAATGAACCCATGATTTGATGAAATAATAAAATAAATTAATAATAGTGTGCTATCAATGTGGTTACAACATGGGAAGAGTTTGGATCCACTGTGCTTCCCAAGTGATACTAGTGGATTATTATTGGTGTGGGCCTGGATTATGAAGTGATATGCAGTAGTTGAAGAGAGAAGCAAATAATTTAGTCCCTACCAATCACGATTAACAGAATAAAATGTACTAAAGGGAAAAGGGAAGCAGATAACAAATATAGCTTTTATGACTTGAGTTTGAACCTCAAAGGCTGCACAGCAAACACTCATTTCTCTTTCCACTTATTCAGTATGATCTTAAATATGTTTCTTTAGAAGTAAATCCTTATTTTTTATTTCAATTTGCAGTCTTTTTATGAAAAGAAAGCATGAAGTCTTGTGTCCTTTTGAAAGGTTTTCTTTAGAAGCAAACTTTTATCTATTTATTTATCAGATTTGCATCCCACCTTTTGTATAGAAGCTCAAGATTCCATACATAGTGTTCTGTCCTCATATTTCCCTCGTAACCCTGTGTGGTAAATTGGGAGTAACTGGTCAACGGTCATCAGGAACTGCAGGTCAAGTTCAAAGCACACTTATGCTGTTGAAACCATTATCACTTCTCAGTTTGCCAAAGAACAAAGGGGCGAGGGAAGGGTGAGATGGAATGCAGTCTCCAAGACTTTAAGAAGATGAGCTGTGAGAGCCAAGGACACTGCAACAGGTGTCAAGACCAGAGACTTTTTCTCATAACAGTATAATGACACTTCTTTGGACAATGTGACATGCACTAATGGGGGGGAGGGAGAAATCTATACTGTCATTATGTAGGTTCCCATAGGAATTAGGTAGAGCTGGTTTTGCATTCAGCAGTGCCAAAATGATGTACTCGATAAAGTTTTGCATTCAGAGATTGGAAGGTTTCAAGTGTGCTTGCTTTGGTTGGGTTCATCAATCAGAATGTTGACATTGTACTTATAACATAGCAGTCCCTGATCCTAGTCCAGTAGCTTAATCACCATACCATACTGGCTTGTCTCAATTTATGATTGCATGCTTGCTGGACATGATGGGAATTGTGGTCCAGCACCTCTGGAGGACACCACATTAGCCAAGGGTGACTTAAAGAAGCCTTTCACTGATTTTGCAGAATTTAGACTAGTTTTAGAATCCCTCTTTCTCTCTTTCTATGCTTAACAAGATACCTTGGGACTCCATTTAGCTGCTGTTGGGATTTTTATTTTCTCTGCAGTCCCTATAATTGCTTCAGATTTTTTATTTTTTACAGATAGCTGCTTTGCAAAGAATAACATTTTAAAGGAATCTTTCACAGACGGGCTTTGGATTGATGTCAACAATCTTGACATTACAAGATGGCAGCAAATATCTATCCTATCTAATCTGACTAAAGAAAGATGTCCATTCATCCCTTCTCCTAATCAACAAACAGAGTTTACATGCTGGCAGCACATATGAAGTCAGCTATATCTGGATAATTTGTTAGTTCTTCCACTCACCACAAAAGCGTGTTGGAGAGGAATACTTTTGTATCTATTTCTGGATGCTTTTTATCTTTGCTGGAGGGAGGAAAGGAAGTATATAATGGTATGATCAATATTAGCCTACCATTGACAGCCTTAGAGACTCTTACCCACTTCAGCCTTCATTGTTTCTAACTTACTACAGGGAGGGACAACAGGGAGACAGAGATGGAGGATACACTGATGGGGGAAATACACTGAGGTGCAATTACTCTGTGATCTCTCTAGAGTTTCATCTCTTTCTTGGAAGTCAGGAGGGTTAATTAATTGGCAGCAGGTTTTTATAATACGGGGAGTTAAATTAACCCTTCACCCCATACCTGATTCTATTTGGGCATAAATGTTTGCCCTAACCCCTTATAAATAAAGTTTATACAATAGGCTTGGCCTTATTCTTTCTCCAATTAACATATTGAGGGAACAGGACTTACTGTGAATCTGATCTATATTTGCTTTAGCTTAAAAGCTTTTGATGCAATGAATCCAGCACCTTGGACAGTACCAGTGCAGTCTGCAATTAAACTCCCATTAAGACCCACGGTACTTCCTTTGTTTGTTTGTTTTTAAATATATTTTTAATCCTGCTTTTTTTTTATTTAAATAACTCAAGGCAGAAGACATATATTTGATAATATTTCCTCCTCCTATTTTCCCCATAACAGCAACCACCTAGAGCAGCCCCAGGGCAAGATGGGCAGCAAATAAATTTAACAAATAGGGAACAGCAAAAGTGACAGTGCTGAGCTTTGGTGCACACCAACTTTCACAGGAAAACTGTTGGAAAGGTATAATATTCAATTGCTGGTATTAAGATAAAATATCTGGACCTATATGTATTGCTCGTGCACAGCATGGTATCAGTTGATATGGAATACAGACCAAGGCTTTTTCCATGTACTACTAACCATATAACAGGGCTGTATTGCTGTTATCCTTCTCATTTTTTCTATTGCCTACTCCTGTTGGTATCTGATGATTATCATTTCGTTGGTTGAATCTTATGATTTATGATTATATCTTATGATTTATCACTTTGTTGCTTTTATGTACACTGAGAACCTCTGCACCGGAGACAAATTCCTTGTGTGTCCAATCACACTTAACCAATAAAGAATATCCTAGTCTATCTTGGTTGAGGAAAGCCAGATGTAATGTCTTCTTTTTCCTATGCTTCTCTATGAGCACACAAGCCATAAAAATAATTCCAGCGGTACGCAAGCCTTTGATATCGATTTTAGCAATGTCACAGAGGTGCTGGTAGTAAATCTGCCCCAAAATTTTCCACTGTGTGCAACGGAGGCACTGGGTTGGTTGGTATTTGGAACAGTCTGCTGGGTCAGCTTTGTTCTTGAGGAAGGGAAAAGTGATACAGTCTGGAAGCACAGGGCCACAGTCTACAGTGGCATTGAAGAAGTTTGTCAACCAGTCAGCTGCTGTGCTACTAAGTTCTACATTTCAAAATGTCTGCTGGTAGATTATCCGAACTCAGTACTTTTGAGTTCTTTATGCCTCTGATAGCTTTGATAGGTAGAATGTACAGAACTGGATCAGCACTAGTTGAACTATCAGGAATTGCACCCATGGAAATTTTGTAGATTTTTGTAAAGCATTTGTCAGGCCCCAAAAGCAAGAAAGACACACAGTGATTCTTCCAAGCAGTTGTTCCATTCGATAGCCAGAATCTTGCCAGAGTAAAGCACTCTACTATCTACTTTAAGCTTACCCTTTTAGAGTTATTAGGGACGGCCTGTCTTCCCCCTCTTTTTCTCACACAAAGTATCTGGACTGAGTTGCCTCTAATTCCTCTGGAATGCACCTTCCCTCCTGAGAATCCATCTCTGCACTACATTCTGCCTCGTGATGCTGCCAGTGTTTCAGGATTTTGAGCCTACCCTACAGTTGTTGTCCATTTCTGTTCTTAAGGCACATATCTTATCTTTTAATGTGCATTTTTGCTAGTTGATAGATGTTTTTCCTCACCTTCCTTTGTGTCCATTTGTTCATATAAATCCTGGTAGTGATTAAGTCAGAGGTAATTAGCCTCTGCAACAGCTTTGCTGCTCTTCCTTCTATGATGTACTTTCGATAGTTTTTGTTGGTCTTCTGCATGTATCTGTTCTTAGGAGCCATCTTCTTTTCCCCTACTTTCTGCTGCACTTGTTCCATCCAGAACCACACCTTAGTCTGCATCGTACGATTTATCTCGTATTCAACACACATCATTTGGATTCTCAGCTAAGAACACAGCGTCATCTGCATACAAAAGAACATACCGGTATATAGATTCACATTCTTTTCTAACTTCTGCTGTTGAAAAGACACCAGAAAAAGATACAAATATTTGTTTGTCTGAGTGTCTGTATTGTAGGCTGCCGTATCTGAAGATCAGGTTTGACAGCGAGCAGTGGACTCTCTGCTTCAGTAAATTTGGGAAGCTTCCTTAAATAGCTTTATTCCCCCTCCCCTTGAACAAGTTCCCAGCAGAACTGGAACAAAAACAAGCAAATAAACAAACAAACAAAAAAATGGCAGAATAATGCCAGATTTAAAAAAGAATCCCCCTAAGGCACCTTCAATAATATTAAGGCTATCCATCATGCTTGGGATAATACATAATTCTGTATCTAGCAACAGTAAAGTGACAGTACTATTTCTCCCATGGTGACTTTTTACAGACTGACAAACAAGGGACTCATAAACGGATAATTTTAATGAGGTCAGAAGTATTCTATGTGTTTTCATAAATTCTTATAAATGTGTTAATGCCTGGTGTTTGTTTATTTTATTTTTTTTTAAAAAAAGTAAAATCCACAATGTAGAAAACTTCCAGAGTTTGGAAAGACGTATGGACTTCTCGGTAAATAGGATGCATCATTTATGAGGCTATCACTTCAGTGTTTTCAGCCTACATTTTGTGTAGAAAATCCACACCAGAAGTTTGCCGGCATCTCATTTCCAATAATTTCCGTAATTTGTTGTGAACAGTCATTGACCACACACTGGCAGTAATCACCATAGATGGCTGCTTCCAAATAGGCATAATCATTTTTGTGGGAGAAGATAGAATTGGCTTAGGAAGAAGCAGGGGGAATATTAGGCGTTAAGACTTAATTTATCCACTTTGCTCTTCTATGTTGGGTTACAGGGAAGGTTTTTCCCTCTGGCTCTGTCACTGCAAGGGATCTAAAAGTCTCCTGTTCTTTAAAAATAAAAATGAAATGGTTTCTCCCTGGCAATGCAGCCTTCCTACTGCCATTTCTCTTACTTCCATAAACTGCTTTTTCTAACCTTTTTTTTTTTTCTATGCAGACTTTGTCTCCAAAACTCCTCTTGTTTGTTTTAGGCTAAATGACAAATCATGTTTAAAATCATGAAAGAGGCTTTGACAGTAGTTTGTGATCATCTGTTCACAAAGGTAAACTTAGGGATGCCTAAAACAGTAATGGACTATGTTTTTATTTTATTTTATATAGTGTAAAGTATACTATTGGAAGAAAAAAGAGAACCAAGATCCTGAAATACATTGCCTTTCTTTCTTTCTTTCTTTCTTTCTTTCTTTCTTTCTTTCTTTCTTTCTTTCTTTCTTTCTTTCTTTCTTTC
>JANHFL010002048.1:0-15437 GCA_032468155.1 Oxyrhabdium leporinum | reverse complement strand
ATAAAATAAAATAAAATAAAATAAAATAAAATAAAATAAAATAAAATAAAATAAAATAAAATAAAATAAAATAAAACTGGGTGATTCATAAACCTAAGTCTTTCTTGTCTCAAAGGTGGTTTTTTTTTCAAAGAGAAACTGGGCTTTCTTGGGGTTTTTTCTACTGGAATTGTTTTGCTTCTCTCCAAGAAGCTTGCTTTCAATTTTTTCAATGAAAAAAACCAAGGAAGTCCAGTTGCCTTTTTGGGGGGCAGGGGGGGGGCACCTTTGGGACAACCATAACATAGATGATTGAGAATCTCCATAGACACTAAGTTTTTTCTGACTCAAAACTTAGAGCAGGAGCAATTTTTGATGGCCACTCCTCCGACTGATATAAAAGAAGCTAGATAATTTCTTGAGCATTAAGGATAGCCTGGAAAGTGGGATGAATGATTTTGGTGTAGTCATACATTGACCTGATCTTCTGGCCTTCTGAAAAACCCTCTAAACTTCTGAAGTATTTGCTATCTGTTTGCTTGTTGATTTATTTATTTAACCATGTGTTGTTGTTTCAGCTCATCAAGATGCTGCTTCAGGTGATATTTCCTCAGGTGATCTTCTGAGACAGAAATGACTGACAGTACAACCCTCTCCATGTCAGTTTTGAAACCTCTATCCCATTTCATTCGATACTCCCTAAGAAGTGGAGCTACAAATGTAGCTTCACTCCTCTAAATCAGTTGAAAGGATGATGTTCAAAGTAAATGCCTGGAGCGTCTTCCAACTATCATCAGTGTGGTAAAAAGGGACTTGAACATTTATTTTGGATTATTAGCTACCATATGGCATAACTGACAGCCAATTATAAAATCCCTGTAGTGTCCCTTCTCCAAGGTTTGGCAGGAACATCATAGTAATGGTCCTGTCTTTGCCTGGTGGGATCCATCTGACAATAAACTTGAATTGAGTTTCTTTCCAATTAAAGTTATTTCCCAGCTGTTCCAGTTGGGAAATGTCTGGTGATACATTTGCATTATTTTAAGTTGTTCACTAAATTTCTGGATTTGACAGAACCGTATCCTGTAGCCTTGAAATGTATCAAGCAGAATGCAACCCAACAACCCCTGAATATGGCATATCAGACACTTCTCCTACCGCAGTCAGTGCCTGTATTCACAGTCTTGAGATGGTTGGAAGATTCCAGAAAGATTGTAAGCGTTTGAGCATTCCTCATGCTCAAGTGGCTTCTCTTTCATTTGATGATTGAATATATCAATAGATGTGGAGTCAAATAAGTCATCCATCCATTTCAGGAATTGGATATGTCTAGTCTAACAAATAAAAGGATTAGGAGTGATTTGATAGTGGTCTTCCAAGGAATGAGGGGCTGATATAGTGAAAAGAGGATCATCTATTCTCCAAAGTAGTTGAAGGCAGGACAAGAAGCAATGGGTGGAAACTAATCAAGGAGAGAAGCAACCTAGAACTAAGGGGAAATTTCCTGACAGTTAGAACAATTAACCAGTGGAACAACTTGCCTCCAGAAGTTGCAAATGCTCCAACACTGGAAGGTTTTAAGAAGAGATTGGACAACCATTTGTCTGAAATGATATAGGGTTTCCTGCCTAAGCAGGGGGTTGGTAGAAGACCTCCAAGGTCCCTTCCAACTCTGTTATTCTATTTTATTCTATTTATCTATTTACATTTGTATGTTTTCAAACTGCTAGCTTGGCAGTAGCAGGGTCGAGGACGGGAGCTCACCCCATCAAGTGGAGTTTGGGTCTCAAAACTGACAAGCCCAGTGTCTTAACCGTGCTGCCCCGCTATAGAATAGTAAACAATACATTTAATTTAGCAATATTAAAAATGTGATAGATTTAACATTGATGATCGTGATCATAATCATGTTGATAATCGTGGTCATGATCATGATGCCAATGATGATATAACACCTTTCTTATGGTAGCTTGGGACATGAGCTTAGTAAAGGTATTCAATATTACAGTGTGATTGCAAAAAAAACAACAACAACCCTCTGCATGGCATTGCATAAAGCTGTTGTACAAGAAAATGACCTTAAAAAGCAGTGTTAGAATATGCCACCTTGTCACCTATTTTAAATGATTGCTTGGCTTTCTTTTTAAATAACATTCCCCATTAGGGCCAGTGCACATTTCAACATACTAGTTCTTTTATTTACAGCATATTATCTAAGAATGTTCTATAGTTAATGTATGATTAATGGTACTTTCCATTTTACTCCCTGTTACATCATAACCCAGATATGAAGTATTGATTTGTATTCCCCTACAAATGCTCATGTGTAAAGCTCAGCAATTAATCTATGACTTCCAAGTATGGATGTCATATTGCTAAGGGAATGCTCACTGCTGCAGGGTTGACATTACTCTTGGTGGGAACAAACCATGAAGTTATTTTCACTGGATAGTAAACTATTTTTGCTCTTTTTAAGAAACAGAATGCTACCCATGTTCAGAAATCAATCTTGGGAGATTGCTGCCAGTGTTTCTTTTTATAGCTGATGACAAAGGTTTTGGAGAAATAAAACTTGCTGGATGCATTATGGCAAAGCTTCCTAGCAATTTAAAATTTACTTTTAAATATAGAAAGCGATAGGTTGCCCATTTCTAAAATATGCTCTGCGTAGCCTACAAATGACTTAAGTTGCAATCTCTATTATATGAAATGGTTGTGTGAATGTGCTATCAGATTTTATACAATCTGACTTACAACACAAACCAGACAATTGTTGTTTAGTGTGATTTATGTGAAAATAGCCCACAAGTGCTTGTGTAAATTCCCTTTCATTGAGGGAATTATACTTGGCCTCCTTACTTTTCCTATCTTCTCATGGAAAAGAACCAGACTTACCACTGGAAATTGTATCGTCTCCCTCTCTGGATTGCTGGCATAATGTTGATTGAAAGAGGAAGATATTGCAATTTATTTATTTTTGCAAAGAACCTAACATGGAACTTATTTGATATATGATATCTCTCTTCAAAGAAAAGGGAAAGAGGAAGAGGAAGAATTACCCTCATCATCATCTTTAACAAAGAACAGAAAGTATCACTATGACCAGCTTGGAAACTTCCTTGCCAATATGGCGGCTCAGTTATTTACATGGAGAGTTGGTCAAACTAGTTATGGCCAATTCATCTTGACTATATCTTTAGACGACGACTATCTGTTTTATTTCTTCTTCAAAGACCATCCATATGAATGACATCCTGAATTATTTATAACACAGGTTATTTGAAGGACTGCCTTTCCCATATTACATCCAATTGGCCCACCAGGATGGGAAGGCAGGCCATGTTATGGATGCCATCAATTAGGGATTGTTATCTGGTGAACATGAAAAATGGCCTTTCTGGGTAGTAGTCTCTTCTTTATGGAACATCATTTCCCCTTGAGTTATGGTTGGCCCATCTTATTGCTTTTTTGAAAGGCCCTAAAAAGGTGGGGGTTTGGGGGCAGGCCTGAGCACCATGAAACACAATGGAGCTGATCAAGTGTTGTTACCGCCATGTGGTTATTTTTTAAAAATGATTTTTTATTACGTGATGGATTTTTAAATGTAAGCTACATGTGATTTGGGTGGTCATATAAATTTGTGTAATAAATGATCAAACAAACTGAACCGTAGAGTTCATATTTTGCTCCGTCATTCGGTTTGTTTATTTATTACACAAATTTAGAGAACCCTAACAGAACCACACCAAAACAATAGAACACAAGCAAAGCTCTACAATCACTGTGTCCCAAAAAACTGAGAAAATTGGAATGACTACTAGATGGTAGCAAAGGACTAGACCAGAGGTGTCAACTCAAGGCCCACGGGCCAGATCCGGGCCTTGGTGCGCTTTGATGAGGGCCGCAGTGCTGCCCTGGAAACAGTGAAGGACTGGCCCTCCTGAGCTCTGTTTTCACTGGCAGAGGGTTATAGAAGGCCTATGTGGCTGAAAACGGAGTTCAGGAGCTGGTTTTTGCTGTCAGAGTGCTCGGGCCACCACAGGCACCCCTGACACGAGTGACATCGAGCTGGCCATGCCCATCCTGGCCATGCCCCCCCCTCCGCTCCGAGGTCAAGCACAACCCTTATGCGGCCCTTAATGAAATCGAGTCTGACACCCCTGGACTAGACGGTTTCATATCTTTTCACTAACATCTAGCGGTCCTCTATATTTAATAGTTGTACATTAGCTAGAATGAGGCAGCTTCCCCAAATATGAAAATGCAGCAACATTGGTGTTAAAGAAACATATTTCTTCTGGTTTAACTTATTCTTATTTTATTTTTACACTAAAAAAAAAAAAGATTGTTGTTTTTTTTCCCCCTTAAATTAACCCCCGAGATATCTCTTGGGTAATATTCAACCTAACTTGGGGCAGGAAGGATGCCATTTGCTGCTCCACCTCCAACATGAAAATTATTTTGATTGACTGTGAAGCCAGGCAAATCTTCGAAGAGAGAGTGAAAACATAATGCATGTGAAGAGGTACTTTGGTTTTGTTCTCTTGACCTGCAGAAATATCTTGCAATTTGTAGTGTGCTCTTTAAAGAATGTGAAGTGCAATCAGACCACTTTGCCACTGATTTTTCTTTTTTAAAAGTGACAAAGAAAGCCATTGAAAAGCTTTTACACTGGAGTGTAGCGTTCCAGGAGCATCAGAGTTCTTTTCTATATTTAAAATAAAGAGCCATTTTAACATTTGGGAGAGGTGAGAAACACTGACTGTTATTTTCCCTATGCTGAAAGGTTATCCTTGCTCATATCTTCTTTTTTTTTTTCCTAGTGAATTTTCATGGAAAAGTTTTAAAAGAGAATTTTTATGCTTAAGATTTGCTACTGCTGTCTGAAGATTTGTGGTGGAACTGGAAAACAATATTTTATTTGCTTGTTCAATTTCTATGGCCGCCCAACTCAGTCAACGACTCTGGGAGGCTTACAATTTAGAAAATATATTACTTTAAAAAAAAAACCAATAAAAGCAGTAAAAGCAATAAAAAAACATTAAAACATCAAATTCAACATACATAAAAGCAAGACATTTGGTGAGTTAGTGATACAGACAGGAAATGAGGCCCTTGGCACATTCATATCATATCAGCAATTAACATTTGATTGGATTCTGTAGTACTATTGATGAAGGCTGCAGCTCTGAGACAGGTGTAAGGAGCTTGAGAGCTTTCCATTCACAATGTTTATGGAGATTCTCGGTCATTCAGATCCAAAGGTGCTCTTTCAAGAGGACCCCATCTATGTCAAAATTGAACAGCCCTCTCTCAACAGAGGGGGAGAGATACGACATCATCTATCTCTAGTCTACAACACAATCCTTTCAGCAGTTCCAAGAAGGCTCCACACCCATTTGCACTATTCATGTGACCATGATGATACAGATAAGCCTCCATGTGGCCTCAATGACTCTCTAAAAGAATGCAAATAACCAGCTGTTTGCAAGGAGTACAAATCCTTCAATTTATACCCATCATCCAGCCAGAGCTGAAGAAGCTTCTTGGATGAGAAGCGAAATGTCTTCAAAGAAAAACCAGAAAGTCCAGTTTCCTCTTGAAAAAGCACCTTCAGTATTTCTATTCACAATATTATATAGGAAACTCTTTCTTCTCAATGGGATTGGAGGCTACAGGTAATAGTTGTACTCCCCCTCTAATCTTGATTGAGTGGTTGATAATGTGCCATCCAACTCTTAAAGATCACATAGATCAGGGGTGGGCTACCATAGCCTCTTTATGACCTGTGGACTTCAACTCCCAGGATTCCTAAGCCACTCATACTGAAGTCCACAGGTCTTAAAGGGGGTATAATTGCCCATCCCTGACATACATACTAGAACTTAATCATACATGGTCTCAGCTACTGACATTTTAGGGTTAAAGTGCCAATGAACATGATTTCTCGTACGGCCCCTAGCAATCTCGGAAGGAACACAGGCAGAGTAAACCTCCTACTTCATCCTGGCAGCCAGTCCAAATGAAAACATCTTGTAAAATCTTTCAACAAGGATTCGTCTAAAGTGTCAAGAGAGATTAAGGGACATTTCACTTCCCAACTAACAATTGCAAACCAGTATTTGTATGTTTTCATCCTATTTAGCCTGTGGGCTTCTCTATAGGCTAAAAATCATTCTGAAATCTCTTAGCAACTAAAAGTCACTTCCCTGTGACTGAAGTTTACCATGGAGAACATCCCCCCCCCCCAATATGCTTATTTTCCCATCACTCTTGTTTGCAGACTTTGTATGGTAAAAGGAGCATTAGGATCGCAACTTCAGCACCAAGGACAGCACAATTGCCTATGTTTCAGTGCACAGGTGTCAAACTCACGGCATCACATTGCCGTTGTGACATTTCACAGCATTTTTTCCCTTCACAGAGCTGGGGTGCGCATGACACATCCGGCCCACAGGCCGCCAGTTTGACAGCCCTGCGTTTAGTGAGTCCTCATTTTATTCAGATGCTTCAGTTCCTTTAAGACCAGTAGAAACCTAAACATCTATCTATCTATATACTACTAAAACTCTCTTTATTGTGACTTTTAACTGAGCAAAACAGTTCATCATAGGGCAACATTTTTCGAATCAAGTTAACTTCAGGTGGCCTAACTTACACAGTGTGTAAAAAAAAAAAAATCTAGAACCAATGGCTCCTGAAGAAATGAAGCTTGGGAAAGTTGCAACTACTTCAGTGCTATTGGCTGCTGCAGTCATGTGATTTTCATTTTCAACGTTCTGTGACAGTTTCCCAGGCAATCCTGCAATCCCTTGCCCCCACCCTCACTCAGCAGCAACAAGTTACCTGCCTGATGGGGAAAGGGAGGAAAGATGGAAGATTTTTAATGTTCCCTGCCAGATTCCCACAAGAAACTTAACAGGGAAGCTAGCTGGAAGTCAGAATTTGCTCCTGCTCGCACTGGTTTGTTTGTTTTTTTCTGTCTGCTCTAGGTCATTCTGTTTCTCTGCTTAGATAGCGGTGACACAAAGTGGCATAAGTTGCTTAATAACTTCTAATTTTCTAATGCATTTGGCTTTAGATATACATTTTGGCTATTATTTGAACAACAGTGTTCTTAATTAAATTGATTCAGAAATGATGACATCTTAGCAGAAAAGGCCTTGCCTTCTTGCCACCAAACAACGGCTTTATATCTTGCTATATTGGTACCAGGGACCTGAGCCTTATTCCATCTTCAAGAGCATCGGAGATTCTGAGTTATTCGGGTCAAAGTGGCTCACCCTGCTTCACTCTTACAGTGACGAAGTTGACAGGAAGCTCAGTTCAAAAAATAAAACAAAGAAAACCCTTGGAATCTGAATGTGCACTTTTGCTACCTTACAAACCAGAATGCTGTAACTGAACAGCAACATTTTGCTTTAACCCTGAGGTGGGCAACTGGTGGAAATAAGGGTGTATGTGTCTATGTGTGTGTCTTGCGGCCCTTGCAAGAGCCAATTGGGTTTAACAGCATTCAAAAAATGAAAAACATAAAACTTCCATTCCTCTGAAACCACGTTCAAAAACAAAAACCTCCTTACAGCCCCTGGCAATCAAAACTAGCCTCTAATGAGCTCTTAACTGGTGGCCAACGTTACTCAGCTTCCAAGCTACAGGCACCCTTATACTCCTCCAGAGTTCACAGAAATGTATGATAAATTACCTGATCTGAATTCAAGTGGGATAGGCTATCAGGCAGTGGGATTCTTTGCAGAGTGGGTAAGATCTTTTTATTACTGCCATGGGTTTGTCCTTGCTTGCTTGCTTATTTATTTTTTAAGAAATTATGAGTTGGGCAGCCTTATAAATGTACAAAGCGACTTAATAGGGTAGGCAAAAATAATGAGAATATAATTAGTCCTTGCTAAGAGGGCTTTATATGATAATCAGCACATTGAATTACACCCAGAAGCCTAGCAAGAGAGGGTGTAGCTCACTGATAACGATGTTAAATAGATCGACCACATTATGTCCTATATTACTTGTACTTCTGTATTCTGGATCCTCTGCAGCTTCCTGATGGTTTTTAAGGACAGCCCCATGTGGAGTGTGTGGCAGAAATCTAATCTAACTGATCAAGGCAAGAAGGACGCTGAGCAAATCTTCCAATTCAGGAATCGACCTAATTGAAACATAGGAGAAAATTGTGCAGAGGTCCTCCTGGAGCAGGAGTCGTACGTTTTAGGGAACCCCTAGTTTACACACAGGTTCCAGATAGAGGAATACAATGCACTAAAGATGGAAACTTTCCATATCCGGATTCGGAAAGCCCAGAACCTACAACCTCTCAAAACTTGTAGGGTTTAGTCAAAGGCTACTGTTCCACATCCGTATTTCCATACAACCTCCAGACAGGACAAGCAAGCATGTAGACCTACACAACCATGTGGACTGTCACATTTGGATCCAAATGAAGCTTCTGGATACTTTTCAAGGACAGCCCCATGTAGAGCACATTACAATAGTCCTGGGTTTGAGTAAGCTAAATTCATAAGGTACAACAATGGATTTTTATGTTATTTCTTCTTTACTCCTTACGTCATTTCTACAAATGTTCAGTATCCAGGGTGACCTTTGATCTTTGATTCTCTAAAGAGAAATATGGCATTATGTCTCCTACTGCACAATATCCTTCACACACTCTTAGTTTTCTTTGCCAAACTGAAGTGGTGCTGAACTCAGCACCAATTTTGCGCTCGTTTTATTTAGTAACCACATTTATATAGCCACCCAACTCACACACATGATTCTGTGTGGCTTACATTTTTTTAAAAAAAAATCCACCATTATGAGCCACGGTGGCACAATGTTTAGAGTGCAGCACTGCAAGGTACTTCTGCTGACTGCCGGCTGCCTGCAATTTGACAGGTCAAATCTCACCAGGCTCAGGTTTGATTCACCCTTCCATCCTTCCGAGGTGGGTAAAATGAGGACCCAAATTGTTGGGGGGGGGGGGAATAGGCTGACTCTGTAAACTGCTTAGGGAGAGCTGTAAAGCAGCATATAAGTCTAAGTGCTATTGCTATATAATTAAAACCGATCAAAAAACAAAACAAAAATCTTCCCTGACGGCAACTATCAGATCAACCTCTTGATCATCTCCATCGCCATTCGTGGTCCTCGGGCCCACTGTTAAAAACACATTTTTAAGGCCTTTCGGAAAAGTAACAGGCTGGGAGGCCAACCATAACTATGAGGGAATGATGTTCTGTAAAGAAAGGGTCGCTCTGTGAAGGCCCTTATTCATGGTCAACAGATGACAATCCCTAATCAATGGGATCTGTAATCTGCCTTGCTGTCTTGTTCTGGTGGATGTAATGGGTGGCAGGCGGTCCTTCAAATGACCCAACCCTAAGTCATGTAGGACTTTAAAGTTGATAACCACCACCTTGAATTGTGCCTGGAAGCAGATTGGCAGCCAGTCCAGCTCCTGCAAAAGAGGGGACACCTCGTCGAAGCTTGTGCAAAACTGTTCAGGCCACTGCACTTGGTGTTAAGATTATGGATTTTTATGTCTGATGCCTTCAACCAATAGTCCAGAGTCTGAATCCATCCTTTTTATTGAATTCTCACTATTGGACCCCTGCAGTTTTGAATAGAGATTTTGAGTCTCCGGGGCCAAACCTATAGGCTACATGCGGACTTCCTATCCCTATGTAAAATTGATATATTTTTTCCAACTTATATATGCTGCTTAAATCTTAATTAATTGCCTTCAAAAACATTATCTTCAATTATATTAAAGTCTGTATTCAGAATGTAAAATTCCATTGAGCTGGGAGGAAAGGGAGAGAGGATTGCCTCATTACTTGCCACATCGCTAAGTCTCATGGCCAGAATCCCTCTCTGTGGAGTGACAAGCACGTGTACATTTTGATAACATTCATTCACTTCCTAGTTATTTGCCTGATTAGTAATTTTCTTAATTCAGCCATGTGGGATGCAAATAACTGGGGATGGGAGGGAGAGAAGGAGGATGAAACCTGCTATTTATAATTTTAAAAAGTGCTAGTGAGTGTCATGAAAATTATCCAAATAAGGGGAGGTTAATTTTTCCTCCCTCCCCCAGACAGTTTTAATTAGGCCTATTAATTTGAAAATGCTAAATCTGTGAATACTCCGTTTCCTATAGCAGCAGCCAGCTTCAGATCACTTCTCTCCAAGTATGTTGGGCTAATGTTTCTACCTGGATAGCTTGAAACCATAGGGTGTTGAATCCAGTCCCACTAATGTATGATGTTCTTTTCTTAATCTACCAATGAAACAAAAAAGAAAAAGAAATCTCCCAGTGTGGGGAACAGAAGAAATCCGAAAGGGCAATTTACTGTTTCCTGGTAGATCTGTAATCGTTTAAATGATTCCCTAAAATAACTCATTTGAGAATATATGGGATGCTACTAGCCTTGATTTATAGGAAATCAAGAAAAATGGGAGAGGGAAGTTCACCTTTTCTCTCTCCCTGTCAATTCTGCCAGTCCCAATGTCCTCCGCTAGCAAAGATGTTTTAGGGCATTTGACATTCTAGGGAGAGATTTGGGGAATCTCACTGACAGCACTAGTTGATATGTCTATAAACTAAGGGCTTTTGAGTCCTAAACTGTTTTGTTGCCTTCAGAACAGTAAAATACTTCCGACATTGACCATTTCATTTGAGCAGTCATGGTCACAAAATGAACTGGATTCCCAACTCCCCAGTAAGAGTTATTTAGTTAGCTAGTCAGATGAATGAATAAATCAATCAATGAATCAATCAATCAACCAATCACTGTGAGCAAGTCTTCCTATTCCAAGGATGGATGCAAATGGTTCACAAGACAAACCTATGCAAATATACCCCAGCAACCATGGGTTCCTCCTGTTCTTTCAGCAGGTCTATGAATTCAAGAGATCTTAGCCAGTTGGAGTCAGCAAACCACCGGAATGCATTTTCGCTCGCATGGTGCCATGCCCTTCCATCTACCGTCCTGTACAACAAATATAAAAAGATACCATTGACTGAAAGACTCTGTTCCTGTGGCTCAGGAGAGGTGGAGACTGTGGGTCATGTACTCCTTCAATGTTCCTTTTACACAGAGAGTCAGAAAAAAAACAACATATTCTGCCAATAACTGCGAGGTATCCTGGCCGTTCCAACATGGCTTGTCTCCAGTGGCTGCTTAAGGATGAACAGTCCATAACTACAGTGCAGGTGGCTAGATTCTGTGCAGAAGCACTGGGGATTCGTCGGAAACATGTGTCTAATCAACCATAATTATGTCATACAACAAATATGGCAAACCCTTTGCACTACTTATTCCTTCCCCTTTTAGTATTAAACTAATAACGGGCCATGCAGTTTATGCACTGCAATTTTAGTATGGTTAGACCATGTGTAATTGACAGACTGGATTTTATCATCGATTTTAGTCGTTATTTATTATTTGATACTAGAATTTTTAATTGTACATTTACAGAGTGTTTTTATTTGTTCTGGTCTCTGGTCTATGACTGTAATAAACTAAATTGATTGATTGATTGAGTCCAAGAGGTTCCCCCCAATTGCATACCAGTTGTGACTGGGGCAGTACATCCTCGGGCAAATTAAGATTGGAAAATCTCCAGAAACAGGAGACTGAAAACCACTCATTCTTGCCAGGAGTAAGTTGAAACCTGACCTCTCCCATCTAACCCCCAATAGCCTCCAGGTACTGGTACAGGACATTTCTTAGTTGGCCCAGGGCGGAGATGTACACATACATCAGATGATTTCTTCCAGTGGCTAATAAAAGTTGGACCTCCCCCATCAAGGAAGGCCTCTGGCTTAATCTTTCCTCCGCCCCACTCCCCAACGTTGACTGGAAGCAGCCCCGGAAAAGGAGGAGAACCACCAAAACGTTGTGCCTCTTACCCCCAATCTCTCTAAATCTGCCCAGGAAGATACCATGATCAATTGTATTAAAGGTTACTGAGAACTTCAGGAGGGCCACGATGGATGCATTACCGCCATCCTGAGCATGAACACTGCTATCTTAGAACTATGGTAAGACCTGAAAGAAGTCCAGATAAGCCAAAAAGTGATAACTGAAGATTGGATTTAAAAAAAAAAATCCAGGTTCTTTGGGTCCAGTGATAATCTCTTAAGGAGAGAACGGACATCCATCTCTTTCAAGGTGGATGGAGCCACTAGCTCCTGCAGAGAAGCATTCACCATGGGTTGGGACCCAACCACTTTTCACTTCCCCAGAGACCTTAATCAACAAAGAGGGACAGGGATCCCTATTTTCTAATTGAGCATTTAAAAATGTTCTCTTGGAACCTTATAAGAATTTGATAATGGATTTTGGATTTGCTTTAGCTTATAAAAACAAACCAACATGATTTTTTTCATGACAAAAGCCCTTTATATTTGATATGAGATGTAAGGAGAAAATATCAGTGATGTTGCTAATAATACAGATTACATAATTGCATTATGAGTCATTATGGATTCTTTAAAAATAAGGAAATTATATGGACTCTTCAAGAATTTGAAGTGCAAGATTTAAAAATATTCTGGAAAAACTCTTTTTAGTCCTCTTTCATTGTGTTGCTTCTAAACTGATTCATCTGAAAGTATTTTTTTCCTTAACCCAAAAAAAGAAGAAGTATGTTTGTCAATGTTATACATAATCATCCTTTGTTATTCTGTTGGTATTCCAGATGCGTTGGTTTTCAGTTCTCATAATCATCAGCCACATGGCTTTTGAAGTTCACCATATCTGAAGGGCACTGAAAGAGCTGCATTATATATTAATTATAGCACATAATCACAACAAATCAGTTACACTGAATGGAAATGGTGTCTTTTCAGAATCATGTATGCTTTGAAAGGACATCAGATGTTACGTTAAAAATCATTTTATATATACAGATATATGTACTAGAATGGAAATTCTTTCTTTAAGAAATCAACATAAAATTAAAATGTTCTTTCTAATCAAACCACATACTTTGTCAAGTCATCCCTTAATACAAACCACCTGTCTTGATGATTTTTCTTCCACAATGTATTTTCATGAACTTCCAACTCACTCCATGCAGACTAGAATGTGTGGGAAGGACTAGCAATCTGGAAGACTTCACAGTAATTATTCTAGTCTTAATAAGTCAGCTATCTCAGAAAGCTCAGAGAAGGATAATATACCTTAACTAGCATAACAATGAGGGACAGCTAAGCATTGGAATGTATGGTCAAACCGTTGATTAATTGGTTTGGGGTATGTATCATCTAGTTGGTGCCAACTCTTAGTGACTTAGTAGACTTTCTCCATTCTGACTGTTCTCCAACCTGGTCCTTCAAGTTGTCCAGGCTGAACTGTCCACCCAATGGTGCAGTAATCGAATCCATCCAAGTTGTTCTTTTCTTTTTTTTTTTACTTCCATCTTTCTCAGCATTACAGATTTTTCAAGAGGTTTTCACATAATGGGTCTGAAGAAAGATAATGCGAATGTGACTATTATGTGCCTCAAGAGAGAAATCTGGATTCTTTATCCATTTGGTGGCCTTATCTAATTTGGAGACCGACTTCTTCTATTTCTACCTTCCTAAGTGGCATGCTAGAATTCTGCCTCTTTCCTCAAAACATTATCTTCGGTTTTCATTTGTCAATGGTCACCTATGAACCTGGTGTGAGATAAAAAGATTTGGAAGGAAATCACGTGTTTCCAAAAGTTTTCCTTAAAAAAAACAGACTTCTTACTGTTTAAAATAATGATACGACTGCCTATAGATATAAGAAATAACCATAAGGAAGGTATGGTAGAGATAGATTCTGCTGTAAAGAATGGAAATGACTCTGAGATGTTGAGAGGGTTGTTTTCAAATCTAAGAATGTAAAAAAAAATGGGGCGGGGGCGGGGAATCAAAGGAAGTAAAAGGGATTATATTATCTGAAAAACCACCTTCACATTTCTGAGTAGTGAACTCGGTTAGAAAGATATTTAGCTTCTGATATATATAGCATAAGTGGTTTTCAGGCAGTATCCATTCTAATAGAGTATATTAAATAATAGGCTTTTGACTGCTCTTTGGCTTTACCACCTAAATTTGTTGAAGTAACTGTCATAAACATTTGTTGTTTCCATATAACTCTGACATATTCAGACACTGCCAATCTAATGGCTGGGGAATATAAGTCTTAACTTGGCTTGCTACTGGCAGCCAAAACTACACATTTTGTCTCTTTGCCAGTCGATGGAGCTTAGATTAGGGGCTAGAATACAAGGGCATGTTTTGTAAGAAATACTCTACGTTTATAGCCAGCAATTTTGAGGAAGAGTCATTCCTAACACCTCCTAAACTTTGCCTCCAAGAGTTGATGAGTTTTCATCTGTATTAAATCTAGCTCAATACGTTTTTTGAAGGACCGGATGATTGTAATACTAATTTCTAAAACAGCAAGTGTCACACTAAAAATCTATGAATGGCTAAAATAAAAGAAAGGTAGCAGTGGATCAATGAGAAGCATCGGATCTGATTGAGTTTTTAAAAGAACATTTTTGCATAATTTATTCCTCACTGAGAGCCTGACCCATATCTCACTTGATCCTAATGTGCAGACTCGAGAATTTGAGTTGAGCGTCTCCAGAGATATTGGTGAGATAAGTCAGCACTTCTAAATCATGTTTTAATATTCCGGTCAAAATCCCCATAGACTGTCTGCAGTAGCAGACAGACTAGATGTGGATTAGTATGAATCCAAGTGGAAGCTGGCAAGTATTATCATTATATATTGAAGTTATCTTGAATTCTAGCCAAAGGTCCCATATTTGATATCTAGGATGAAAAAGTCAGTGACATCAGCCTTGCTAATGGCTTCCTTTAAACTTCGTAGGAAACATTGAGCTAAATTGATGCTAGCTAAAAGAGCCAGATGCTTTCTAGGAATTGCATCTGACATGAATTTTTTTTAGTGTCTTATCCAGAAATATTGACACATACTTTGGGACACTGTATGGCACCGATAGATGCATTTTCTTCTTAGGTCAATGGAAAGCTTGTACAGTGCACTTTTGCTCATTGCAAAGAATTCCATAATAGAGTGATTCAAGTAGAGAGTTGAAAATTGTCTAACTTTGGAATGGACCTATTTGTAGGTCAGAATATTACCATAACATTTAGAAAACCCTCTTTCAGAGTTCGTTCACTTCTGGAACACGTAGAATGGTATATTTTTAGTAAGAATTTTGTGTGATGGAATATTTTGTCCATTCTTGGTTAAAAGGGGAAAAAAATCTGATTTTGTATATAGCAACAGCAGTAGCACTTAGGCTTATATACCGTTTCACGGTGCTTTACAGCCCTCTCTAAGCGGTTTACAGAGTCAGCATGTTGCCCACAACAATCTGGGTCCTCATTTTACCCACCTCGGAAGGATGGAAGGCTGAGTCAACCTTCT
>JANHFL010002047.1:141038-152477 GCA_032468155.1 Oxyrhabdium leporinum | reverse complement strand
GCCCTGCCCCCACCCACCCACACTCAAAAGCAAAATTCTGCACTTATCAACTGCTTTACATCAGATTATTTTAAAGTGGGAGTAGATTCACATATTGTGCTATGCTATGATTTATTTAGCAATGATTCATGGAATAAAGTATTGTACAAGTGGCTAGGTTTGGACAGCACACTAAACTACGTAGCGTGGTTTATAAACCACAAAGGCTAGATTCAGATGTTACATTAAGAGAAATCTAAACAAACCATCCAAAGGATTAGCTTGAAATCGGATCATCCCAAAATTAGGATCTTGGAAAGCCTGGGTCACAGCACTATCTAACTGTGAGAATGAAGCCATCACTTGCACCCCAAGTTGGCTTAGTGGTTGACTGATTTACCTGTTAGCCTTGCTCTCTTGCTGTAGCTGTCTCTTTGGGCAATGAGAGCAGAAATATTTCCCCGATTCCAAGGCTCTGAAAAATTTATATAGGCAACAAAACAGTTGACTGTTTCTTTGTTTTTAACAATATGAACTTGGCCTCTGTTTTCTTAAAAATGTTAATTCTTAAATATTGTTATTAATACATGAATTAATACATGCGTCTTCTGTTTTTCTGCTGAATGTCATTTAACTTCAAGTATTAAGCTTTCACCTAATATTGCAAAAAAACAACAGGTGCTATGATTTCTTCAGATTTACTTAATTTTTTTTAAACACTGTACTCATCTCAGTAAAAAGCTAGATGATCCAGATGCCTTCCAAATACCAGTATTATTTCCCACCTGCCCACAGTTGATCACACAGTCAATTCCTTGTATTCACCATTGTCTGCCCACATGCATCCAAGCTGTTCTCCGCACCATAAAAATTGGCAACTTCCTTTATTTTGTTGCTGTTTTTATTTTCAAAGGCTTTCAGGATGCCAAATTCTTCTGCAGCTTGTGTTATGAGGGGCCTAGGTAGTACAGAACCGTTCTGACAGAAAACAGATTTTATATAAATACCACAATTTCACATTAGTATTTAAAAAAGGCAGACAGAAGATAAAAATAAAGTGTGCATTTCACAGTTACACTGTGAGAATTTCAGCCAACCCACTATTTGAAGAATGATTTCCCACTCTTGAAGCTGGAAGGCTGTTTTACAGTGAGAAAGCGATTTGATGTTTGTATGTGCTAATCTTATACTTAAATTGCATCTATTTGCGAACACGCTCGAATCTTTCCTTCAGTGTTTAATCAAAAGAACTTCTCACACTACTAAAGAAAGAAAGAAAAAACATCTTGCTCACAAGAAAACTATTTCAGGACGCATTAATTTAGGAAGTCATGTTCCAAACAAAAGAAGATCATATGAAAACAAGTTCAGATATCACCAGGAAGGAAAACGGTTAGCTTCTTTTGCGAGGCTACTTCTGAGTTGTACCAGCCATAAATTTAACTATCCCTTGGCCGAAAGGAGGTGATATGAAAGTGATAGTGTTTAAAGAAAGTGGTGTAAGCTACATCAAATAGAAACTGATTCTTCTTCCTCACTACATCACAATTAAAAAGTTTTGTATATCAGATATATGCATATGCTTAAACTCTGCTGGTTGGTCTGGTATTATTTTACTTTGTAGTGCAGGAAGGCCTACTCTTGCCATCAAACAGAATAAGGTGGTCCAGTCTGAAAGTGGTAGGAGAGAACTGCTCCTAAAGTTTCAGGTATTCTATTGTCATTTTTAAAACACCACTTTGGAATGAAGCATTTTTTATAACTAAAGAGGCAGCACATCAGGAAGAAACTGTCGATGTCCTCACTCTTTGCTATGCTTATTTTCTAATTGCAATGAGTTCATATAAGGCAATGGGTTTTTTTTTTCATTAAAGTGTCTCACCTACCTGCAGTGTGAACTAGTACAGCCATTTCTCACTGACACATCAATCTGCCATTTTCAGTTAAGATCTGAGAGAAAAAACAGCACCATGCTACATGGACTAAAATCCACAAAAGGTTGTTTCAAATATTTAAGCACACATCCTTCCTGTTCACTTAGCATCATGAGAACTGAAACAATGCCAAATGATAGCTCTCCCAAAGTGCATAATTACAAAAATGTCAACATATAAAAACACCAAGCAATATTCAAGCATTTCTATACGTTGGACCCTTCATATTTGGGCTGCAAAGATCTAAATGACCAGAAGAGGACTGCAAATATTATAATATTCTATATCTCTTTGAAGCCATTCTTGATTTTTGCAGCTCATATATGACAACCTTACCATAAGCTCTACGCTAATGACAGTATTTCCAAAGGCAAAAGAAGAGGGAAACAGCTTCACATCATATATAGCAGCTAAATTTGTACATATTACACAAAACCGAATTTTACATAATCATTTTTGTGAATAAGCCAAAATGGCTGGCTTCACCCCCTGAATGTTAAGCCAGAAAGTACAATTTATAAATCACAATGATTATATTCACAAAAGATGTTAAGACAAATCCAATTAAGTCACACCATGGAATGGTATTTGAACCAATGATGAAGTCCATTCCAAATGGGCCCATTCCACATCACAGTATGCTGCCAGAAATCCAAATAAGCTTCAATCAGTGAAGAGCATCTCTTGATCCACTAGAATAACAGAAAACTGAGAAAGGAATAGGGGGGAAAAAACAGCACACGATCAAGGACTCGTATCACTGAGGAGGAAAGGAACACATCACAAAATATGGCAGGCAATGGTTATATCTAACTTAAATTTCTCTTTCTATTTAATGGTTAGATAAACGTACTGACAATAGACTTCAGCTATGAAATATATGCAGATGCTTCTGTACCATGTCCAGGTATTAACTAGGATTTCAGGTACAGAATGGGTGCTCCTCTAAATTAGGACTGGCATGTTTCTAAATTATCCCAATGTTTTCGAATACATGAGAGTGTAAGCATAGCATCTATTTCTAGTAGTTGTTTCTTTTGTTAGGCTTCCAGTGATTATTCTGGCGGGGAGGGGTGGGGAAGACAGCTGCTTTAAAGAGGTGCTTATGCTTTTGCTTTAATGCACTCCATAACATTTCTTTCAAACCATTCTTGAAGCATTCGCAAAACTACTGTAAACTCCTTTATACTGGAACTGCCTGAAATTACACTTGAGAGTTTTGGAGAACACTGCTGTGGGAAACCTTCAGAGTTCAACATCTCAGTCAATAGATGTAATAAAAAAAGCTGTGAGCTTCCTCTTCTCACTGTCTATTTTTCATGAGCATCTGCCTGGCTATTGCTAGCAACGTTGCTAAGCTAAGACTTTTCATCTACAACACTTTTTATCTGATAGTTCCCACAGGTTAGAGCTTCCAGAAAGGCAACAAGATATTGAATCACTTAAAAAGTTTTTCCATCAATAACTTCAAACTAGATCCATAGAACTGCACTTTTGAACTACATTTGTTTGTTTCCATGGCACTAGCTGCCATTTAGTTACTGTTAAAGAAAAGCTTTGAGAAATTAATGGATGATTAGATTACCAATAACTGCTAGTCATAATGTATTTGTTACAATGTCT
Source organism: Oxyrhabdium leporinum (assembly GCA_032468155.1). Taxonomy (NCBI): domain Eukaryota; kingdom Metazoa; phylum Chordata; class Lepidosauria; order Squamata; family Cyclocoridae; genus Oxyrhabdium; species Oxyrhabdium leporinum. The sequence goes on along the minus strand of JANHFL010002047.1, from coordinate 148,941 downwards.
TTCTCATACAGTTCTTACTGGTTTCTCTGCCAAAGAGGCCATTATAAAGGGATTAAAAAAATCAAAAACTAGTTTGCATCACCATTTGATGTCTACCGTTCAGTACTGTATTCATCAAATTCATCATATCAGTTCTACAATTTGGCAAAACGAAAAGCTTGTTAATGGTTATGAACTTTGCTGAGATCAGAGTTAATAATGTAATCATATAAGAAGTACATATTAAATTGTTCTGTAGTAGCAGTAGTTTAATATTTGGAGGTCACAAAGATAAAATGAATACATTTTCCTGCTGCCTCCCACTATTACACTGCTTTATGGTGCTCTATGCACCCTTCATTCTGCTTCCAACTCAATCTTTATATTCAGTCTCAAATAAGTACTCCAGAAATTAAAAACAAACTTCTTAATATTGAGAAATTGATCAACCCACTGTATAAAATATACTTTCATCTTCCTTGAGTATATCCTTGCCAGATTTCAATACTCAGATATTTGAGCAAGCCAAAGAGAGCCACCAATTGGCTTTCTACATGCTGCTGCAAAACGTTGTCCCAGCATGAAATATCAGCCATGGAAGGAACAGATAACTGTTAGCAATTTCAAGCAAACTCATCAGTGAAGTTTCTTTGAGGACCTAGAGAAAAGACAGGATATAATTCTAAAAAAATGAATCAATTCAGTAACATAAAAAAAATAAAGAAACATCAGCTTATTCTCTTGCTCTGTCATAGCACCTAACAGAATAGGTAACAAATTACAAATACTTTTGTGGATAAAGTAAAGAACAAATCCAAAGGTCAATTCTTTGGAAAAATTGTCTTCCTCTTCCTTCCTTCCTCATTTCCGTATGTGTCAAGTTAATCCTATTATCCTGAGCTAAAGGTCTGGGAAATGTGCTGAACTCCATGCCATAAAATTGAATACTGCTTCCCCTTTATGAAACAGCCTTAACATATACAGTTGCTTTTCACCATATCATCTAAGATTGAGTTGCAGATCTTCTTCTGGCTCAGACATCTTAATTTTCAAAGTTCCATATGATGATTCACGATACCCTTCTACACTGCAGAAGGCTGTAATCTTTTTTTTCAGAGAAATGACATAAAACTCCAATACATGCATTAATTGGTAACTGTAGAAACATCTGATAACAATGGCAATATTTCCCAATTCTCCTGAGCCTGATTCTCATATACATACAGTATGCACATCTCTTTCATTTACCTGTGGTGCAAAAGGATACCTGCAACTTATTCCCCTTCCACTGGCTCACTTGATTTAGTTTTCTCTTCTAGCTACCTACAGATTACTGAACTGGGACAGAGCACATCATTCAGAAATAACCATCAAAACGTTCAAACACTTCTTAGAAAATGATCATTCTAAAACTGCCAGAATTTACCTACTGCAGTGAGAGTGGCATCTACTTGAATATTTGCCATCTACATTTTTCCAGAGCTTCAGAAGAAAGAGTATAATAGGCAAAAAAATCAAATTTAGATTCATTGAACTGCAGGCAGGTAAGCTTTATAAATGAATAAAGAGTGCAGGGTAACTAAGGAGGAACCTTATCACACAGTGTTATATCCCTGCTGATATTTGCTGGGAACTCCAAGTCTAGCAATCATTTTACTAGTGGGTGTATCTTATACATTAGCTGGCAGTGGTAACAAGGTTCTAGTGGGCATTCTACAGTATAGTAAAGTGAATCAAACTTCCCCGTGGCAAAGGTTGTTTTATTTTGCGTGCTTGATTTAATACAGTGCCTTAAAACAGGAAATAATTTCTGATGACACACAATGATAATGCTAGCCCAGCATTTTAAAGAATATGGTAAGGTTTACCTTGCCTTAAACCCCAAAACTGATAGATATCTACAAGTAGAATGGCTATAATTGCAGACAGTGAAATTGTTCATATCGTGGATTAGGACATTACAATTAAAAAAAACAGATCAGACTTGCACAGATTAAATAGGACAACTATCATAATTCACTCTGGGCTTTGTTCCTTATTTGCTGTCCAAACTTACAGTGAATAGTATTGCACTTCAAAGTGTGAAAACTTCTGTGAAAGATAAGTTAAAATATGTATAAATGCTGTTATTTATTTCTTCCCAGCTCTAATTAAATTATTAATTTATTCATGGGGTGGGGTCCAATAAATTCATCTATCATTTGAGCAGGCTGTGATACTACAAAGTTTGAGAACTTGCGATTTAAAATAAACACATTTTACAGTACTTCAGTGTACTACCTGGTATTACCTGACTCACAGGAGAACTATTCGATGCCAGATAATTTAAAGAATATTACCAGTACTAACACCAGTACTACATGTATCAAAGATACATGCTAACCCATTAACTTATTATTTTGAACCAAACGACTTTTGGTCAGGCAATCAACGGATTCTTGGAATAACAAAGGTCTTTCAGGGGTCACTTTTCTCTATAACACATTAAAACCATCATGACAGAGAAGATTTCTGCCTAGTATACAGATTTTTTTCTATTCATAGATACCCATCCCATGGAACTGAATTTATAGTTTAATGTGCATCCTGTATTTTTACATTTCAGTTTGCAAAGGTAAATCCCTATGTACAATGCTCCTCCAAAATATTGTCTTTTAATAAGAACTACAGGGAGCTCTTTTTGGGGGCGGAGGTGTTGACAGGGGGTTTCTTTGCCCAAGAGTGTCAGCTGAAAGTCTATATATGTTCAGTCATTAAACATGTCTTACCATTTAAAATTTCCAGGAGAGAATTGAAAAACCAGAATGACTTTAATTATAAAACAACAGCCATCAGTCCAATGGAATTAAATTGGGCAGACACTGAATCCGGCTTATTTTATTTGTTTACAGTATTTTTATGCTGCTCTTCTCTTCAATGAATGCTGAAAGTCAGTCCCAACTATTTGATAATTTCAGCTTTTATTTTGAAAAAGCTACATTTCTGGACTGCAAAGCTACAAAGATGGACGGACAATACTAATTCTTAGAGAAAGAGTGTGGTTGAGAACTTATCATGGTACAGCCTGAATATCAAATAGCTTTCAGCGTGGCCCCAGGAGCAGGAGGCACCATAGAACAGCACCATATAGGTTGCAGTAAGTTGCAGAATTCTTCTCTTCAGGCCCTAGAAAGGCATTCTGTTGTTTGTAATTGTCTCTCATATGAATAATCCTCCAATAGGGACCTCATCACATCTGTATTTTAAGACAACAGATTGGCAGTATAGCATATACTTTGCATACAAAAGACTCTCTGGCACTCAACTTAAAAGAGATCTCAGTTATCAGGTATGGAAATGACCTTCACATGACATTCTGGAGAGCTCTGCTAGTCAAGAACAATAGCATTTTGCTGAACAGAACAGTATCTCATACAGATACAGCCAGCTTCATCTATATTCCTGACAATTTCTCCAAACAAATTAATCTCAGGTAATCCATAGACTGAATTACTTAATGCATAGATGTTCAGCTGCTTTGGAAGACTTTTTGGAAAATTCTGCTAGCAGAAGTATGTTTTTTAGACAACTTTATGAATAACTCATGCCTGTTCAGTAATAACTTCACCAACTGCCAACCCATGTCTGAGCACGATGCAAAGTACTAGTGCTTTTTAGTGGGCTTTATAGGTGTCTTCAATCACAGCATTTGAAGGATTGTCTCTTCCCACATTTCCTCACCTGTATTATGGTCATTCTTGGAAGCACTGCTCCAGGCATCCTCCCATACTGAAGTATAGTAAGTAGCTTCCAGGGAACAACCTTCTCATAGTCTCCTAAGCTCTAAAATGCCTTCCCCCACGCATACCTATTTTCTTATCTTTCCTGACGCAAATAAAAATAACTTGTTGTATTTCTAGTATTTTAATTCTTAAAATTCTGAGCCTTTCAGCCAATTTTTGTATGCTGTTTATGTTTTCATTGTTATACGCTGGATATTTTAATAATACGGTAGTTTTGATTAAAAAAATTAAATTATAATTTTAGAGTACTGGCAGCTGCCTTGAGACAACTATTTTGAGGACCACATACTGAAAAATTATGTCCTACCCCTATCAGATGCCATATCTAAGTGTCCTGGAGGAAAATAAAAGTTTTTCACTTTTTATTATGAAGCCCATCTGTAGAATGTAACACCGTAGGAAATATTCATGGCTTTTTGCACCGGCCAGAAACTACTTTATGCCCCAAATGTCAGCCCTACTTAAGTCTTACCATACTATTGTTTATTTTGTTTTAATTGATCATTTAATACTTTATAAAAAATAAGTAAAACCTAGGAAAAGAACTACAGCAATAGAAAAGGAAACCTTACAAGAAATATTCAGCTATCACTGCACACATCCTGATTATTATAAGGATATCTATATCCTGTATTTCAAAGACTAGGACTTCACAAAGCAGCTAACAAGTTTGTTAATTCAACAAAACAAACCACCCTGTTAAATATAAAGATATTTAAGGCAGGCAACTATTTAAATCACACCTTCCAAATGACTGGGACTACATTCCTGTTATCTCTACGCAGAAGTTCTGGGTTAAGAGAAGCCAATGATTAGCAACCAGGTGGAGTTGAATTCCACCAAAATGGGGAATGCTAGTAACTGCCTTGAACTTGCAAAGTGGGATGTAAACAAGCATCTATAACACACACATTTTTGGTACTCCACCCTACTCCATAAGGATGCTTTCAAAAGATATAGAGGAATATGGGGGTGGGGGTGGGGGGTTAGGTTCAGCTCATTTTCTGTAATGAGGACAAGGTGCGGCTTCTTGCAAATTACGAAAGCTATGACATAGGTCAGTAAGATTTTTTTAAAAGGTTGAACAAGTAATGAGAAGCCGTGGTGACGCAGTGGTTAGAATGCTGCATTGCAGGCTAAGTCTGCCCACAGCCAGGAGTTCAATCCTGACTGGCTCAAGGTTGACTCAACCTTCCATCCTTCCGAGATTGGTAAAATGAGGACCCAGATTGTTGGGGGCAATATGCTGACTCTGTAAACTGCTTAGAGAAGGCTGTAAAACACTATGGAGTGGTATATAAGTCTAAGTGCTATTGCTAATAGGTAGGGTATAACAAGTTTCACCTTCCGGATGGCCCTTCACTTCAGATGTCAATCCTGTATGTATATCAGCTAGTCCCATCTGATATGTAGCACAACATCCTGCCTCTTCCATTCATCAGAGTTTAATATTAGTATGTGAACACTGAATGATTCCATGGCTAAATGAGATGGAATCAAGCTCCTTGACTATAAACCTACCCCCCGCCCCCAAGATAAAACTGCTCACTCTCAGCCTTTATGGGAAGGAGAAAAGCATCTGATGGCTCCACCATCATAGGAAGGAAACACATTCAGAACACTGAGCCAAGCCCTCCGCAGTGATATGAGCCTATGAGCCAGCACTTTCTCTCCCTCTTTTTTTCACAAGTGCTGTTTTTTTTAAAAGCAAGTTTAATTTTATGCCACATCTTTCATGCACAGTAAAACATCCTCCGGAACCTTTCTTACAGATTTCTTTTCAAAGAGAAGTGGGACATTTTAAAAAATAAAACAAATGCCGTTCCTTCCGTCCTCCAATTTGTGCAGGATGCACCACTTTTTAAATAGCCTCTTTTGCAATGCAGCTATAAAAAAATTGTCCAGAAACTCATGATCCAATGCTGCATCCACAAAAAAACATATCCTTACATTCTGTGCTAATTAACCTGAAGTGATGATATCATCTAATTCAATATGCACTATCATAAAATATGGATTAAAATCCCCCACAAGCAAGCATCGAAGGTAGTGGATGGGGTAGTGTACCTTTCTGCTAGAAAGTGCAAAACAAACAAGGTATAAAGGGTGTTAAAAGAGTAACTAATCTGTAGCTGAATTTTTTATAGCTTGCCAAAGGTCATGTTGTTGTATGGTAACAATCCTAGAGATACTATGGAACAAGTACCATTCTCTGTAGTAGACCTTGTAGCAAAATAAAGCACACACAGAGTCAAATGTATTCATTTGTATTTCTACAATTCAATTCATTTGTATTTGTTCAATTCAATTATACATAAGAATATTAGGAAACTATTAATATATTTTCCATATATTAATCCACAGAGTGACTTCAAGAAGACATCTGTACAGATGAACAAGATATTCATATCTAATACATTAATGCACTGTCGCTCTGCATTGTTTCTTGAAAACCCATCATATTGCATGTTCTGTAGTCTTCCTAAACAGCTGCTTTTAATCCTTCCTTACTCCCAATTTTTAATATCTATCGGTATGTTGAGAGAAAAGGATGTTTGGTGCTCTACAGAAAAGGGCACACTGCACTAGAGCGCCTTGCATTTATGACTTGCATTTCAGAAGGACCATTTATACTTCTTTTTCTCTAGTAAATTACTTTGGAAGATAACCTGATAAACTGGAAATAAAAAAGGTGCTGCATTAGCTGGACCTTTCATCAGATCCAGCAGCATTCTTTGTACATTTTTCAACAAACAGTCACCACATTCTAACTAGTGCATATTTATTCATACATAGGTTATAAATACATGGAATTTTGAAGAAACAAGAATGACGGGACTTTTGGCCCGAAATGATCATATAGCAATAGAATATAAGAAAAAAAATAGGACAGAAAAGGGAAGGATAACACAGGATTAAATACTGTATCTTGTGCCATCATTTCACAAAGGGGTAAGAATCAGACAGGAAAGTATAAAAAAAAAGGTCTTCCAAGAAAATGGCAAAGAAAAAAATGTAAAGTGACAACCCAAAATATAGGAGATTGCAAAGTATACCTCTACTTCATCTTATAAAACATAAAATTAATTCATTGTCAGTAGTAAACATATGTTCAAAATCCCAAAAGGCTTCAAAGGAATGGAAGCATTCCCCACTACTTCTTAAGTACGGTATATCTGATTTGTAGATTTTACTTTGGTCTAAAGATTGTTGGCTGAACACCATGATTTGGCTTTGTGAAAAATGAAGCACACTTCACTATGACAAAATGTACAACTTTCAAAGAAACTAGGCTTTTATTCCAGGAGTGGCAGTGGAGAAAACAGAAGATGCAAAAAGATTTGTACTGTGACAATTTGCAAATATCAACTTTAGTCATTGGAGGTTAGATATTCATTTCAAATATATTCCATGTTTTCTCCAGAAGCATTAGTCAAACATTTCAGGTCAGTTCAGAAGACCTGTGTTTTAAGTACCACTCTATGCTCAAGAAAATAACTGCAGATATTAACATTATTCTTTTCCACAGAGGGATGAATGATCAATGAAGACAACATTATATGATGTTCCCTATGACTGAGTAAAGGGCCTGCCTGCAGATGTAACCTGTTCAATATCTCAAATCACTAGTTAAAAGATCTCAGAAAGCAATCAATCAACAAAATTCTTGATCTGTTAATCAGCAGGCACTAAGGCATAAGGCTAACTTTGTATCAGCCAGTCTGCATATTGATATAGCAAAATTATGTCAAATCAGTTTCACACACGCACCACCAAAAATGCTACCCGTCTAGTTTCTTACTGCTTCTATGACAATTTAAAGCACAATCTTTGCTCATAACATTCGCTGGCTAAACTTGTAAATTGTACTAAGTCATATTTTATTTTATTGTGGTTTACCGAATAAGTCACAACCATTTGGATAAATGCACATTAAGTCAATATACCGTAATCACAATATTGCTTAAGCTATTGTGTCAAGTCAGTTATTGTACATCCCTCTTAATTAATCTTTGGTTTTCTTACTTAGAGCTCTATCTCACTTTTGCAAAATGCTCCTTTTACTATGAGGAAGGAAGGAAGGAAGGAAGGAAGGAAGGAAGGAAGGAAGGAAGGAAGGAAGGAAGGAAGGAAGGAAGGAA
>JANHFL010002047.1:128316-140765 GCA_032468155.1 Oxyrhabdium leporinum | reverse complement strand
GGAAGGAAGGAAGGAAGGAAGGAAGGAAGGAAGGAAGGAAGGAAGGAAGGAAGGAAGGAAGGAAGGAAGGAAAGTTGTGAGATAGTCTTGCATTCTTCTATACTGTTCAATCCCTTCGGGCAGATATTCACAAATATTATTTAGATTATCAATAGCAAGTTGATAATGAACCAGTAGCAAGACTCCGCTCTCAATTTCATCTTACGCATAAAGTCTAAAAAACAATGATAAATTAGTACTCATACAGAGCTTCTGAATATTTATAGCATTCCACATGCATAAAGCTTTATGAATAACCTTGAAAAAGAGCAATATCAATTTATCACTATATTTCATATGCGAAATTCTGAGACTGAGAAAAGGTAGTTTGCATGAAGCTACTTATGCTGTAATCTTATATGAATTACTTGAATACAGCTGAATAGGACTATGTTAATGATTTCACAGCTAAGATAGAATGGGAACTAGAGGACTTCCCACTTCACAGCATAATTTCTTAAGCACCATGCTACATCAGCTCACATTAACTTACACAATGAATTCACAGCATCTGAGGTTTAAAATCAAACATCTGAAGTCCAAACACGGTACTTGAAGCATTGAACTCTTGAATAATGCTTTAAAGAAGCTTCAAAATATAGCTTATAACTATTAATTCTCTAAGAAATGGTGTTGGAAAGAAAAATTGTTTCCAAAGGGCTCAAACAATTGCATAAACTTTTTTTTTTTGGGGGGGGGGGAGAGGAAACTTAAGCTATTAAAACTGCCTCCAAACACCGAATGAGAAAGTATATAACATGGCCTTTGATGATGCTCATAACTGATTTGAATCAACACACATTAATTTTAAGAAACCATGGGGAAACTCAAGTAACTTAAATATTAAACTCTCCAATTTGAATCAATATTCCCACATCGTATTCCACACCTGCAAAGAGCTGAATGCAGCAACAGCTGACAACATTTGACTTGTCATGCTTTTCTGTTTCCAAGAAGATCATCCCTTCCTCATCCTGCAATAGCTGGCACACCCCAGTGTCTCCAGCGACTACTCCCTCTACACTAGCCTCTCACTTCGTGAAGACAGAGGTCTCCTTTTCCAACCTGTATTTTGCATGCTAAAATTGTCAATATTTTCTCATTTAAAACCCTGTCAAGAAACCCATGAACAAATGCTTCTTTGACTAAACAAGGTGTATAAAAATTAGTGTTTTACGCACATAATTATACCTAAAATCTTCAACTAATTTCAGTGTCCTGGAGTCAACATTATTAAAGTTTAATTAAAAGCAAGCACTTAATCTTAATGAAGCTATGACTAAAGATGCCTAAATAATCTGAACATCAAGTGCCCTGTTCAGTAGCAGAATCAACTCTCCAGAAAAACTTAACAATGAAGCCAAATCTCTCTCATTTAGCTCAGAATTATTTCACTTTTGTTAATATCTATTCCAATTAACCACCCAAACAAAAAGAAATACTCCTCTCCAAGATCATTTTAAAAATCATTGTCCTTCCCCTGTTAATACCTCAGACAATTTCTTATATGACCTTAATGTAGCCCAGCAGATCTCAATAGTAAAGTAGGAAGCGAACCCCACCATCATCATCCCACATATCATGCAATCCAGGATTTCTTGTCCATATCACTTGCATGGAATGTGGAGACTTACAAATCTAGCGTATCCCTCTTTGACCTTTTTACATGCCTTGGGAAATCATCATCCTGACCTATGCAAAAACAGATTTGTTGGAAAAAATATTGTATCGGATTAGAGTAATCCTGCCCAGATAAATGTATTGCAAGGTTACCTGGGTGCTGTAACAGTAGCCCAAGATTTCCAGAAGCTTGGGAAAATCCAAAAGGAACAAAATAAAACAACACAGAGATACTATCATTCCCTACTTCCCCTTACAATAAAAACTAATTCAGGAGAACCATTATCAGTTTGTAAAGGTCTCCCCCCCCCAAAAAAATAATAATAATTCCCCTCTGGAGCACAGATCAAAACCACCATTACTTGAAAAAGATTGCAAATGCCTTCATCCTATCTCTCTGCCTGTTCATAAAGAGTAGCTAAACAGAATCGGTGATAACGCTACTGATCAAAGAGGAGGAAAGAATTGGCCGCTGTACCCTCAAAACTTCTGATCGTCTAAATAAAAATAATTAAAAGAGCTTGTTTAATAGGCTCTCCTCCTTCTGCTGCAAAAAGAAAAGAAGATGAAAAAAAACCCCACATTTTTCCCCCTCGCCCTCTCTCCACTCTAAAATTCTCAAGATCTCACAAAGTCACTCGGGATGCGTTTCGAAAAGAAATACTGTACTCATCCCTCCAGTCCCAAATGGACAAAAAAGAAAAAGAAAGACCACTAGCCCGATCAAAACAAAAGGAAAAGACAAGAAGACCCTCTTTTCCTCCTCTTCCTTTGCACGATCGCCCTTCGCTCCCGAACAGCCCTGACCGTGTCCTTCGCCGTCAAAAGGATACTCACGTTTTGGTTCTGGCTACTTTTTTCTCCACTTGACCATTTAGAAGCAGAAGTTGGGGGTGGCTCCCAAATAGGAAAAGCAAAGAGATTTCTTTTTTAGGGGATCCTGCAAAATAAAATGGAGAGGAGCTCCAGGGGGGGAATTGCTTCAGACTCCCAAGCTCTGCTTCCCTTCAACCCCCCAAGGAAAGAAAAAAACCCCTCCCACTTCTTCCTGCTCCCTTTTGGGCTCAATCAGACCAGACTGACTGCCTTTGTCTGTCTGACAAGCGCCATGTTGATATCAACATCCAAGCTCCCACCTGCTGCCGCTGTGAGACGCTGGGACTTGTAGTTCTTTCTTCCCAAGGGGAAGAAGATAAAGTCGGCCGTGTAGGACTACGACTCCCAGAGACCTGCGCTAGAACTGCCACACCAATGGCTAACAGTAAACGGGAGAGTGAGGATCAGGGCGAGAAAAAACTACGATTCCCATCGTGCTCTCCAGGTCGGCGAAGATATGGCTGCTCGTGACATCATTTTGCGGTGGGCGGAGTGAATAAGAGGGCGGGCTCCAGTAATGGACTACATTGCCCAGGACGCAATGCAAGAGGTTTAGACCAGGAAAGAGAAGCATGGTCCGCCGTATATAGAGCCGGGTAAAGCATGAAGCTGGTGAGTTGGATGCGCTATTGGTGGGTTTGATGAAGGAGATTTGAGGATGGACACTAATTTCTCTCTTTTGTAGTGGAACTCTGAAAGGAGGATTTGCAGTTTCTCACGATCCATTTTGTTGGGGCAACTTTAATTTGATGAGTCTCAGTTGTTGGTTTTTGTTTTTTCAGCCAACTATAACGTATTGTCCCTTCAACAGTATTGTTAGCTTGGTTAGTTTTATTTGCAACTCCTGCCCCCACCCACCTATGTAAATTCTTTGGATATTTCTGGGAGAAAGAATGATATAGAAATAAAAATAAATGGTAGATGCCTGATAGGCAGTCATCTTTGATTACTCTTCCTCATGTTATGACATATTGAATTAAATGCTAAGATCTATAGAAGTTATGCAGCATTACGACAGTTGCATGAGTGTCTGCCTCTTCCTATTTCCCCAGTAAGAGTTGCAGTCTACAATTTTGAATAAACTGCCACACAATATAAAAGTGCACTATTAAATACCAGATACATTGGCTCTCACCTGTTGGATGTCCAATGTCACTCTTCATTATTGCATTTATATAACATTGTCCTCTTGAAAGCTGCAAGTGCATAAGATTCTGCAAGAGAGAACACTACATAAACAACTCAGTGATATGGGTTGGACTAAGAGAGAGTGATAGTCCAAAGTCAGGTAGTGAGATCTATGGCTGAGTGGAGATTTGAAACTTGGTGCCCCTGGTTCAAGTCTACACTTAGTGTCTACTGTACTGGCTTCCTTGCCAGCAAGATTGCAAAGGCTATGATTTTCTGGTTTTGATCTCACAAGCTTTTTTATTAATTGCATATCAGAATTATTTTGCAATCAAGTATACTTTCTTACCTTAAACAAAACCCGATACTGAGGTCATTGTGGACATCTCATTTGTTGCCTGCATTGTATAAATAACGCAAAGGCCTAACATGCAAATAAGACTACAAATCCCTGGAAGCCTTATACGAAAACTATCATGGTGTAACATGCCCTTCATTTTTAATTTGATATCAAAAAGCATCAAACAGTTATCATTTTAGTAATAGTAAAATGATGTTGTTCAAAGCTAGACAAAGCACATCCTTACAGTATAAACAGCCTTCTCTAATTTGTACCCTGCAAATGCCTTGGATTAGAATTCTTATCCCCAGCCAATATGTGTTGTCTCAAGGATGCAGTGGTGTACCACATCTGAAGATATCAGTGTGAGAAAAATCTGTTATATAAGGTTGCTGGGGTAAGAAGAAAAAAATAGCCGGTTACTTGCATCTCATGCTGTATTTGTTTTGTTTTACTTTATTTTATCATTTATTTTATTTTCATTTAATAGAAATCCTCAAGTGTCAGATCAGATGATAAAGAAGTTAACATTTCAGGTTTACGTATTTGGAAAATTTAGTACTTTTAAACATTTTTAACAAAATATTTCTTGATTACATCATTTTTATTCCTTTTTATTGAATTAAAACTTCTTTTAGGGAAATTGAGACCAACACATAACATTAATTGCATTTTAAAGAGACATATTACATATTACACTTTTGCTCAAGAATAGGCTATTCACTTATAGTTTATTGTAATTCTTTTATTGAAAAGCTTCTTGGCAAGCTTATAGACACCAAGAAAAGGATAGAGGAAGGAGAAAGAGAAAAAAATGAAGGAGGCACTGGTTCATGAAATGTATACTGTTTGTTCATTCTGATTTACTTCTCACTGCTTTAAATGGGACTTGCTCCCAATCCTGAATATGCCTAGGATTGCAGCCTAAATGTTGCATCACTTTTAGTGGCTGCAGTTTAAGCCTGCAAGGGTAGAACATATTACGCCTTTCCATGTGTTACTTATTTGAAATGTAATATATGACTGCTCCCACTTTGTGGTTCTTAGTGGCTTATGAATATCTAAAATCCAATTTAAAATTCAATATAGTGATTAAAACCATTGAAATATTGCCAGCATAACAATATCTAAACTAAAAGACCTTGGTAGAAAGATGTTAGAAGCCGACCTCTAAGTGCAGCAGTCTCAACTCCACAATGAGTTGTTTTTTCTACAGAAAAAGCAGAGTTAGCTACAGTATAGATGTTAATTGTATCTGTAACCTATACCATAATACTGTAAACCTGCAGGTAATTGGCTTTAAGCCGTATGAGTCTAGACATACCATATTTTACACCATCAGTCGTGTCCAGAAATCAAATGGTAACTAGTGTATCTGTTTAATATGGGAATGATAAATAGTATTATTGTTTTTTATTGTTCAAAAATTCCATAAGCCATAATAGATCAGAAAAGGGTGAAAGGTTTTGTTTTGATTTTTTTTCATTAACTTGTTTATTGTTTGGGTGCTACCTTCCATCTGAAACTGATTTAACCTATAAACTGGCTTAGTTCCTAACGTGTATATTTCCACTTTAACTTTATTCTGCTTTATAATTTTGCTTTTTTTTCCTCACATGCACCCATGCACACATACCTGTATACACACATTTGCTACCCATTGAATATGTTGCTGATATGGGAATCCCTGAGAGTTTTCTGAAAATCTGAAAGACTTGAGCGTTCCTCATCTTCTTCTCAGAAGATGGATAATGCTTTCTACTTAATGTCAGTACCATGGCTACACTTATCAATAGCTCTTAATGGCTCTGTGCCGTTTCCACTTTCTTGTCCATGTCCCCAAGTTCAAGAGTGCACAGATATTGGAAACATTCAATGAAAGATTACGATTCTTGATCTTATTTCCTGACCTTTTTCTCCAGCTAAAAGTTTAAGCAATAGGAGTTGCTCAAGTTTGGGAGCGACATATTCATCGAGCTGCGGAAGGATCATTAAAAAAAAAAAAAAAAAAGTTTGGGAGCGACATGTCTCAAATTTCATTACTTCTGCTAATAGCAGCTGGCGAATCTGCTTCTATATATCCTGGATCTTTTCAAATGATCATTCTTTACTTGAACATCTAATCCCAGAAAAATGGACTGAGATCCATTCCTATTCAGAAATGGTAAAATGTTCATTGCAAACCATCACACCATTTTGCTGCCACAAATACAACTGTACTCAGAATGCATTCTGCATTTCAGTGGCCTCTGTTGTTCAGTGAAGTACAGCACAGCTCGATGAATATTAATTTAGGAAGTGTTAATTACACTTTGGTACAGAGTTGGGCTGCACTTGCGTTAACAACTGGTTCGCTAGTTGTGAGCGCATGCGCTCTAGGTTGCTTCTCTCAAACAGGAGTGAACCAAAGTCAGTAGATGCTGAGAAATACGGCACAATAGTAAAAATTATTTTTGTATGTATCCAGAGGAATGGGTTAAGAATTATTATCTAGTAATCTTTAAATATTAAAATGGTATTTAAACGTGATAAGGATTCTTGGATAGTATCAAGTCTCCTTCCTGTCTTCTGAGTGTACTATTATCTTTTCCTAATGCTAGATATTTAATTTGATTTTTTAAATATTTTTTTTAGTACTGCTTGTCTGGGCATCCGACTTTACCATGCAACGTACTCAAGTTCAAATCTACCACCATCATGTTGGACTGTGGGCTCGATATGACCTCAGCTCTCAACTTTCTCCCACTGCCTTTGGCCCAGAGGTACACTGCACTTGTGTGTGTCTCTGTGTTTTCCCCACTCCAGTTTTACTGTCTACTTGATACACTTTTAGGAGGAGAAGGGATTAATTTAATACAGGAGTGAAGCATTGCTGGAGAGGGCCTGGGGTGTGTTGTAGGAAAGGAGTTTAAAATGAACATGCAGCATCATCTGATAGCATAAAGAGTTTGTCCACTTAAAAATTCCCTTTATCAAAATAACATCCTTTTGCTCAGTAGATGGAAAGCATTTTATGGATTTATCGATTTGGTTTCCAGATAATTTATTCTAAGCTTTGCTAAAATATTGCAGCAGCAGCTCAGCACAAGTGAGGTCACAGAACTATCCTCTCTCTGGCTTCTTCATGCAAGAGGAGACAAATGAGAGAGGTAAACATAAAGTGTAAGCATGCCAGACGTATATTTCTCCCCAATTAACCACCTGTGTTGCAGGTTGTTTGTTGTAGGAGAAAAATTTCCCAGCAATTCTGAGTCTGGGGATCTTTTGCTACTATTTATTACAAAAAGCAAGAAAAATGCATGTCACTCTGGTGCTAGAGGACAGTTAGAAGGCACTAGATCTATGCAGAATTATAGATTTAAAGACAAAAAGATGCTTAAGAGTGGGTGCAGGCACATACAGCACCTATCTATCAACACATGTTTTGGTGGAGTAGCTCAGCATCTATGCAAGGCGTGATCCCCAGAAGAGAAGCAGCTGCTTCAGGAGTTGCAGACAGATGTTATATTTGCGCCCCCTTGTGTTCCTTTTAAATCTAAAGTTTTGCACAGCCTTAGAAGACTTTTTCAGTAAGGAGACATCATCTAAATGGGTCTTTGTCTTACAGAATACAGAATACCAGAGTTGGAAGGGAATTTAGAGATCTACTAATCCAACCCCTTGGTCAAATAGGAGACCCTATAACATTCTGGGCAAATGACTGTCCAATCTCTAGTAGCCTCTAACAGAGAAGAAGCAAGAGATAACATTTGATAAATAAGCAACATGCTATACTACCCATCGACACCCAAATATCTACAGCCTTCAGTTAGCCTTCCTTCCCCATCTAACTTTTTAAAAGAAAATATTATTTTAATGCTGCCAACTTCTAGCATCCTCTTTATTTTAAAGGATGCAGCACAAACTTCTCTGATGCTCTTTAAAGGATGCCTCTGGGGCTCACCTAATATTCTAAAAAAATAAATATGGTAAGTGACTGCAGTTCAATGCCTTGCTTGGAAATCCACCCATCTGCCAAGACTAATGAATCATGGCTTGGAGAGAGGGTTGGAGGAGACAATACAGGCGCTTGCATGCTTATAAAAGGGCTGTAAGAGTAGAATCCCTTCATGGCAGCCTTCTTGTGAAAATGCTTGTGACCCATAATTCCAAATATACTTACCAGCTCAAGCCAATAAATACACCATCATCCATTTGACCTTCTTGAATCATAGCCTCTATTACTGCATTCCTTGGCTACCTATCAAAAAAAAGAAAGAAAGAATGCAGCACTTTGCTGAAAGGCTTACAAAGCTTGATCAAAAAGTTACCATATCTTATCTTATAAATGTTACCGATTTGTCACTAATTTTTCCTGAAGTCTAAAACTTAAAGCATCTGAAACTCCTCCTCTGTCACCCTTCTTCTCATCTGTTCCTCAGGACTCAGCTCTGTATACAGGAGTGCATTATTGGTTCCACTGTCAAATAGCTTTTATTCTCAAGACATTAAAATTTACCGTTAGCAGTTATGCACTTTATATTGAGCTGGATGTAATAACATTCGGCCTCCGTGTTCTGCCTTCTGGTACAAGCTTTCATCTTGACCTTCTATGTAACACTCTTTCAGGGATTTAAAAAGGGTTGTCATTTTATTTCTTATTTTTATTTCTGTTGGGTTTAACTTCTGACTTTCCACCAAGATCCCAAGGTGACCTTCCTACTCCAATTTGATCCCCACAAAGTCATCTAATGAGCTTCCTTGGCTGAGGATGGACATGAGCTTTTCTTCAGATCTGGTCCAACCTGTTTACCCTTGTCTCACACTGGTTCTCATACCTTTCCCTAGTCATTAATTGCTCCATGTAAGACTTGCAGTTCTCTAACCATTGTCATTGTCCTTATCTGCGTCAGTTCTAGTTTTCTATATGTTCTTTAAAATGTGGTGCCCAAAGCTTGACACAATACTCAAGGCTGGGTTTGACATATGTAGAATATAGTGGAACAATTACTTCCCCTGATTTGGAGATTATAATTTTATTTTTGCTTTCTAAAACAGTATTATGTTTCTGCATCCAAAATACACTGGTAACTCATATGAAGGCAACTCTTTCATCATCATGCCAGATATCCCCATCCTAGACTTGTGTTTGATTTATTTTTCTTATATATAGAACTTAGCACTATATTTATTCATCAATCAAACAATATCTGTATCCCATCTTACTCCAGAAGGACTCTTGATGGCACACAGCACCCCTAAAATCAGAGATTACAGTAATTACAAAAGCAAAGAAAAAAAAGTCATTCCGATGATCAAAATATTTACAATAGATATTTTCCATCAAATCACCTAGGGCTGAATGTAGTTTTTATTAAATGCAAGAATGGTAGGAGCTCCCCATATCTTTGTGGAAAGAATATTCCAAAGGTTGCCATGGAGAACAACTGTTACCTCTTCCCTTGGTTCTAATGAGGAGTAGAATTCTCAATAGGCTTTCCCTAAACAACTGGTCCAGATGGGCAGGTTTAACTCTGTCAAATCATTGCCTAATGTATCCCAATGCTGCAATTTAAAGAATTTTAAAGATAATGACCACTTTCAATTAGGCCCACAAGCTTACTTGAAATACAAATAAGTTGAAGCCCAGTTTTTCAGGGAGACTCTTAACCTTTCTTGATTGAGAGAAGCTGCAACTTGGAAGACCTGAAGCACCAGGTTGGAGACAGAACGTCATGGAAAAAATTTATCTATGTTAGTAACTAAGAATCAGCATTGACTTGATGGCACATAATCAGTCAATCACCCAGCTGCTTGTTTTATTTATGAGATAGGTTGAACTATTTGAAATTAATCAATCATTATAATGTCAGCAGTCCATCAGTGAGAATTGTTTTATTTCAATAGCTTCTAGTAAAGAGCCTCAATATCATAGGAAATGTGGCTCTTTTCCACTGCTCAATTACATACTCTAATCAGTTGCGAGCACCTTGTGCTTATAAATATGGAACACAAAATTCTTGAACCAAGCCCTTACACATAGTTCTATCTTTAAAAAAGCCCCTCTTTGTAAAAATATGGTATAGCATCTATATAATATAATGTATAGTTTTATATTTTATCCTATGTAATGCATACAGTATATATAATGGATATCAAATGCAGTTGTATCCCATTCTTTGTCCCAAGTCAGCAAACCTAGAATTAGCCCTTCAGTCTTCTCACATCAGCCATGCAACATGGAGCAGTTTTAGGAGAGTAATTAACTCAAGTTCGACGGTACAACCAAACTTTTTATTTCTCTCAGGAAATTTTTGCTGGATTTTTTACCCTTTATGGCTAGGCTTTTTTTGTAGTAGGAACATGAACTAGTAACGGAGAGGCTCAGTTCAGATCTTTTAGTGCAGGGGTGTCAAACCTGTGTCGTCATGGCATCATCATGGCACCGTCAAGTGATGTATCATGACTTTTTTCCCCTTCGCTAAACCGGGCATGGGCGTGGCCAGCGTGTGATGCATCCAACCTGCATCAGTTTGACAGCCCTATTTTAGTGCATTAACCCTATAGATGCAAGCTTTCCAGCTTCTTTTAGACCTTTTTAATACCATCAATCATGATATCATTCTACATTGCTTGGGGGGCTCACTAGTTTATAGTGGCAGAAGAGAAATGAATCTATTGCTTACTTGTGCTGCATAATGGAGTACAATTCTCTCTCCTCTCTTCTTTAACATATATCTGAAGCTATGGGGAGAGGTCATCTATCATTAGGGGCTGAGGTATCTTGTTACACAGGTCATATTCAGATCCAACCTGGTCTAAGCTGAATATGCAGTTGGAGTCTTGACCTGGTTCTTGGAAGCTGAGAGGAGATGGATGGAAAGAAATTGGGTGAAGTTGAACCCTGTTAAGGCAGACTTGCCATTTTTTTCCAGAAATCATCTGGCTCACTTTATGCTGTGTTAAGAGTTGTGCTCCCTTGAAAGAGCAGGTCTGCACATTGGTTTTCTCCCAGACTCACAGAAACTATGAGGTGGAGGGCATGGCTAGTGGAGTCTTGCTCAGCTTTGATTGATATGCTAACTATGGCCCTTCCTGGAAGGAGAGGCCCCGGTGGCAGTGAATCCTCTCCTTATCACCTCTAGAACTCAATACAGTACTGCAATTTGCTTTTTATTTTCTGCAGCCTACCCAACAACTGCAGTTGGTACAAAACATATCAGCCCACATATTAGTGGACGAGAGTTACCATTATCTTATTATATTAGTGTTACGTTCCATGATTGATAGCTCTGCACTGGCTACCAGTGTAGGCTTCTGAGTATCATTTAAAAGTGCAGTTTTAACCTATAAAATCTACATGGCTCGGCATTCAAATGCTGTAAATCTAGAACTGTCTCCTGCAGGTAAAACCTATCCATCCAGGCTACATGTCCTGAATAGGAATGTTGAGGGTCTCCTTCCCATGTAAGATTGGGGAGAGGTCAGGAAACAGTGCATAATTTGTTGCGGTAGTGGGACTTGTTCTGGCTTGAACCTTTTAGAATAGCCCCCTCCAGTAATTTATATGACATCCTCCTACCTATTTAGGCATGCAGTTTTTCATACAGCTCTTAATCTGAAGAGTCTGGTTGGAGAATAGACACAGGGAAATTATGCTTATCATTGTGTATCTTACATTTTAATCAGAATCTTGTAAAATGCAAGGAATTGTGCTAGAGTGCAGTAGTCTGTAAGAGGCTCTATATAGGTAGCACTCAAATTACACATTTGTGCCTGTTCGAAGTTACAATGGCACTGAAAAATGGCACTTGTGACTGGTTTTCACACTTAAAACCATTGCAGCATCCCACGTTCACATGATCAAAATCTGGGCGTTGGCAATTGGCATGTATTAACAATGGTTGTAGCATCCCAGGGTCATGGGATCACCATTTGTAACCTTTCCAACTGACTTCCAAAGTCAATGGGGGAAGCCAGATTTGCTTAATGACCACACAATTCACTTAACAATTGCATTGATTCACTTAATACAACTGTGGCAAAAATGTTGTAGAATGGGGCAAAACTCACTTAACTTCCATGCTTAGCAAATGGAAATTTTGGGCCCCATTGTGGTCACAAGTCGAGACTACCTGTACCACTAAAATCCTGGCTCTCATAACCTTTAAATAAGAGAAATGGTGAATCACAGGGCAACCACGTTTTGGATCAAACGACCTCAAATAGGCTACTGTACAGAACGAGTCCAAATCTAGGAACCATGCCCCCCAAGGGAATGAAATTGGAGAAAGTTGTGGTTGTTTCAGGCTGCTGCTGTGATCAGGCTGCTGCTGCAGTCACATGGTGCTCATTTGGAATGTCTTGTGACAGTTTCCCTGCCACTCTTCCAATCCCTTGTTCCCTACCACACCCAGCAGCAAAGAATTGACTCTTCATGTAGCTCTTAAAGAAGCAACAAGAAATA
>JANHFL010002047.1:115417-128216 GCA_032468155.1 Oxyrhabdium leporinum | reverse complement strand
TATATCCTATCTTTGTTGAGGAACTCAAGGCACATACATCATGCTGGATCTTGTTATATTTCTTCACAATTACCCTGGGAGATAGGTTGAGCTTAAAAATCACCAAGTGAGCTGCTGTGGTTGCAGATGGAGTAGATACTGGATCACTCTGGTGTCAGTCAAGTGTCAAGGTTCCGAATAATGAGCCCAAGTAAATCAGAACTCTGAGACTCAGATCTCTCTGAAAGAACTTCTTTAATTGGGCACTTCATATCGGCACAATTAAATATAAAACCAACTGTGAATATTTCCCGCAGTTTCAGTAGAGTTAAAATAGTAAATGATCCACCCCAAGTGTCATAGGTCACATTGTCCAATTAGGTTCATTGGCGGGCTCCCTAGGCACTCCTCTCTGTTTCCATCCGACACCTGTGGAGATGACCTTGGTTTCCACGAGATACAGTAGTTTTGCATCTGGCAGTGCATTCCAGCCTCTTTCCCCCCTCCCATACTGTGTGGCAACTGAGAACCAACAAAATGGTTTCTGCCAGGTTCGGTTTGAAGTTGACATCAGCCACTTTAGTCCTTGCCTATCTTCTTGAATTTTTCAACTGCTTCTTATCATTAAACTCAGGGTAATCCATTTACTAGTGATGTGAAGGACACGTTTTCTTCCCAAATGAATAGCTCTCTTTTCAAAAAAGAGAACTTTGCTGCTATTCTTATTACATTTTCCATGACATTTTTGCCTACCCTATGGAATTCTGCCTGTAGTAAAAAAATGTTATATGAGTACAACAAAGTTAAGATGAATAAAATAATGATTGTATGTCAGGAGGCATTAGCATTATGATTCCCATGGGATTGAACTTTGACAGGTTTGTGACTGCTTCAGTACTCCATCACTGCCAAGCTGCTGCCTGGAGCTTCAAGAGAGTGATGCTATCCTAGCCCTCCACAAAGGTTGGGGAGACAAGTCCTGCCGTTAGCTCCTGGAGATCAGGTAGACCAGTCCTGCCATAGCCCTCTGAGGAGACATATCCTACCCGGTACATTTATGTTGAAAAAAACAAGAAGGTGGCTTGTAAATAATTTCAGAGTCCCATCTCTCCCATGACAGCTTTCAATACATATTTTTGTTTTCTCTTGGAGATGATGGCTGACATCATCAGCTTCAAATGATAAACAACAAGAAACTAACGGTGATGCATTGCTATGCATATTGAATAATGAACCATGAGAATAAGTTTAATAACCTTCTAAGAGGAGAATGTCTATTACAACAATACGTGGTTGACATGACTGCTGAGATTGAAAGCATGAGGCTGACTTACATCCAAATGAATCAAGTGATCTTGAGAACAACAACATACAGCAGTCTGACTGTTTGAATGATGATGATGATTTTAGAAACATCAGAAGGCACATCATCCTCTTTCCAACATTTGTTGGAGGACCAAGATACATGATGAAATGATGTCAAGATGCCATGATGTATATACGGAAGTATACAATACTTCATTTTTCATTACAGTGACATGCAGTTCAAACTGGCCAGAAATACACTGCATTTTTTTAAATCAGCAGTCAAATGATCAGCCGGATTTAATTGTGAGGATTCAGCTTGAAGACAAAGTTGTTCCTGAAATAACACACTGGAACATATGGTCTGTTTGGTAGGTAGGTTATGTGCTAAGTATGGATACCAAAAGCAGGATTTCTCTCATTTGCACTCTTTGCTATAGTGTGGTGAAGCGTCCAAGCCAAGACAGCTATGATACTTTCGTGCAAGCCAAAATACCAGACCTAAATGAACATCCAGAGCTGCATAAATTAAAGCACATGACCCATAGTCCATTTTGCAACAGTTACTCAGGATGTTGGGAAAATGATACATTCAGTAAGCAGTACCAAAAGCCATTCAATCAGCGTACAAGTGATGACTCATATCCTATCTATAGGAGGATATGAAGTACATCAAACAGGAGAACAGAGTTGTCCTAAAACTCCTCAATGGGTGGTACTCCGGAATACACAACTATTGAGGGTGCTCAACTGACATCTCAATGGTATGCTCATCTGCTCATCTGTCAAATCCATCAAATCCAACATCAAGTATACCAGGAAGAGGAGTAATCAGGCAGTTTTCGCATTGAACAGAGAAGACAAAAATCACACAGCACTGGACAGGCAGATACATTAAGTCCTCTGAAGCTGTTGCATCAATACTTGGATTTCAGATTCATGTACAGGAACTGGCTATTGTTTGCCTTCAAATGCACTTTCCACAAAAGCATTGACTATTCTTTCAGGATAATATTGCTGTGTACTTAACGGTGATATGGTAAGAACCACATTAACAGAATTCATGGACCTTTGCAAACATGATTCATTTGCAAAAATGCTGAACTATATGGATATTCCAAGGTTCTACACTTGGAATAATAAGAGATGGGAAAGAAGGAAGATGGGGAAAAGACTGGAGGAGTTCTCTGGAATTTTTGTAACCAGTGTTCTTGGTCAAGTGTATACTGTTTGTACACTGTTGGTGACCACTGCTTGAGGTTGCTTCTTCATCACGTAAAGGGGCTACTATTTCTCAAATCATCAAAGACTCATAATGGACATATCCCCCATTATTCAGAGATGTCTGCAGAGAGAGAGAGGGGTTGTTACAAATTGATGATCATTGGCAACAAACTATGCAAGATGTTGAAAGAACAAGAATCCCCAGAGCTATGAGAGATTTGTTTGTTATCTTGCTATCAAACAGTAAAATCAACAATTCATAACAATGTGGAATTAGATCAGCAGTGTTTGAAGATTTCCTCCAAATTGAGAAGAGAAATATTAATGATGCTACCATCATGATCAATAAGAGGCTTCATGAACAAGTTCTTCTGTATTTCCAAGAAAAACTTAGGAAACTGGGAAGAATGCTTGAAGAATGTAACTTGCCCAAACCGACAAATAGTAAAGTTAATCAAAATGGTGTCAATCAGGAATTATTGCATGAGTTGCAATACAACAGAGACAAACAGCAGGAATTTATACTACACGGCAAGCCTCTTTTGAATAATGAGCAAAGAGCAATATAAGACAGTGTGCAAGTGCTTGCAAAGCAATCTTTCTTCAATAATTTTCATTGATGCACCAGGAGGAACAGGAAAGACATTTGTTACTAACTTGATCCTCGCTAAATTTAGGAGAGATGGAAATGTTGCTATTGCTATAGTATCCTCAGTATTGCAGCAATACCGATGCCTGGTGGTCGGACAATACATTCAAGGTTCAAGATATCCCTCAAAGTGAATAAAAACGTTCTTTGTAACATTGAAAAAGTCTCCAATGCTGCACATTTGCTTTGACAAGTGAGGCTTATTGTCTGGGATGAGAATCCAATGATTAGGAAGCAAAACTTTGAAGTCATTGGGGGGGGGGGGGGTATGGTATTTTAACCATTTTCTGTGGCAGTATTTGTCAGCTTCTACCAGTTGTAAAAAGAGGAAATTATTCTGATATGGATAAGTTATGCATCAACAAATTCTATTTATAGAGAACCTTTGACAAGTTTCAATTGAAGGAAAATCATGCAATTGATGAGGGAGAAGGAAGATATTCTGAGTTTTTATTAAATGTTGGAGTAGATAAAAATCAGAAAAAAATCAAAATGATAAAATAGAATTACCTGAATGTATGGTTTTGCCAGCAAGAACTATGGAAGAATGTATTGATTTCATCTACCCAACAATTCAGCGAAACTGTTCTCAAAGAACTGCATCTAAGTTCCCTTCAATGAAATGATGAGAAAAATCAGATAGTAATCCACCCATGGTCATTCTGTTTCTCTCTTTCAGTAAGGATGACACAATGGATCATAATCAATAGAGTGATAATCACCTTTGTCATGAACTACTATATTTCTGCTTCACTTTTCTCCCCATTTTTTAGCATGCAGTGAAATGCCAGGATAGTGTGGGGTCATTTTATTTATCACTTGTATCCACACTGAGAGAATATTGTTAATAGGCTTGGAACAGTTCATGATCATAATCTAGAGTTCTAAGTTAACTTATGACCTTACTTTCTTCTGAAGTTTTGTCCTCTTAAAACAGAATACTAGAAGTTGAAGTCCACATATCTTAAACTTTCCAAGTTTGAAAAACATTGAAGTTAATCTTTAGCTTTTAGTCAAGCTGCTGTTACAGTATTTTTTTCTTAAATGCTTACTTAATATTATTTTGAAGCGTGTACAGTATCTATGTTTTATATGCAGATCTTGGAAAATGGGTGCTGATTAAAACAATGTTTTTTTTACTTTCCTACAGTCCAAGGCTATCTAAGCTCCCAGGATGGATCTTAAAAGATGGAAGCATTTTCTTGGACAAGGTAATGTACCAATGGGATTAGGATTCTCAGTGAATTTAACTAATTAGGTAATGAAACCATGTCCAAGCAAAATCCATTTACCCAGTGAAGAAAACAAAACTGTCATCAAAATGAGCAGCATTTTCAAGCCCAATTTTGAGCTGGGAAATCAAATATATTACAAAATATCATCCCTCCATTTACTTTTTTCAGTTATCTCTCTTGGAAATTGTACCTTGTTTGATTAATATTCCCTAGTCTTGTGTCTTATAACGAATGAAATATTCGTTCATATTCATATAATATGGCTGTTTCCAAGGTATTGTTTAAATTGTACTTGTATTATGGGGGAGTACTGAAGCTTGATCATACATGGTCCTTGAAAGATCTAGTGAAGTCATCTCAAGCTTCCCTGTATGGCCAGATCTCATGTATTGGAAGATTTGTTTCAAGCCACTTTGCTCTGCAGATTCCTTATGGTCTTTGGAAACTTTTGAAGGCACTTTTTAAGATTAATCTGTCATGTAATGAAGCTCTCAAGAGTTTGAGAAAGATGTTGCTTTGCAGAATATTGTAACTTTGGGGCCTCTATATATTCCTGCCTTTAGGTAATCACCTTCCTCTTGCATCAAGAAATGACAAAAGGGTCAAGGAATCTTTGCCCTAATTAACTTAAGAGATGAAAGGGTTGTTAAAGGAAACATAACCAATAGGCAAGATTTCTGTAACACAAACCTCTGTTTTTCCTACCGTACCTTTTTTAATGTACAGTAACTGCTATGGGCTTGACAGATATGCCCCTTAAAGATCTGGAAGTCACCCAAGTCACCTCCTTAATTATCATGGCTGAAGTTCACCTTGAACTTGGGTCTTCCCAGCACTAGTCCATCACCTTAACCACAACACCTGACTGGCTCTCCAGTGACTCTGATCCTTGAGAGAATTCAAAGGGGCACATACTAACAAGTTTAATATTAGGACTTTCAGAGCAATTTGATTTAGCCCCGATAGGGTCCATTCGAGGGATATAATTTGCGTAGAATGACAAATTGCTTCCCTAGTTCTGCTCAGAATGGAATTGGGGTTAAAGGTGAACACTTTATTTTGTAAGGAGAATATTGGTCTTTGCTGCATTTTGGATGCAGTTCTTTTAAATCCAATGTTCATTGGGGCATTGAAATTCCCCTTGCTTACCCATTATTCACCTTCTAAATTCTCTTGATAAGGTTAAGGGCTTTCTGTCAGATATAATTGCTGATGTGTATAACTTGGCAAAAGTTGTTAAGAATTTCATAAGAACTGAATCCAAATCCTAATGCTGGACACTTGAAAGAGCAGGATAGTATGTTGTGTTTGGGAAAGTTGTGATTTCATAGATGGAGAATCCCTCCTCCAAAAAATCTCCTTCTCTTTAGAATTATACAGAGACATAGCGCAACTTTTCTCTACTTCCACAGAGGTAAAATTACTTCAGTTTTCCATTTGTGGCCATTATTTCATCTCAAATCTCTACATGTGCTTCAGTTAGTGATCTAGATGTTAAGGAAAGGGGCACAGACTGCTTGAATTGACCTGAAAGCAAGAGCCAAGGAATAAAAATAAAACAAATAAAAAAGGAGACAGGGATAATTTTCAACTGTGCCCAGACAGAGTCCTTGATTAAAAATGGACCATTTGTTAACTTTTAAGCCTTTGCTGATGTCTGGTGTTGTTCAGCTCTAGTGCCAGGTCGAGGAAGAAAGATTGGATTGATACTTGCCCAGTGGAACTGCACCTCCTAGGATTTTACCTCATCTGACTAACTTATGAATTATTTTGTAATTTTCTTCTAAAATGTTATAACACTATCCGTAAACACAGTGTTGAATGTCATCGTGGTCTGTTTGCTTATAGTTAAATTTCTTTTTTCTTTCTACCCCATTTCCTAGGAGCTGAAAGACTGTTCTGGCCGTGTCTTTGTGGATTCTGTTCCTGAGTTTTGTTTGCCAGAGGTGGGTCTCATTATTGGACACAATTCAAAATATTTCTCTTAGTGCTTTGGTAGTTAATAGTAAAAGCATTGGTGTTCTAGCCAGAACTGGAGTATAAACCCAGAAAAATCTGACCGCTTACTAGTTCTCTATTCATGTCAAAGTAGCATCTGTGAGTTAGGGGTGGTCCAGAACATCCACCTTGCATGAGCAAAAATATTTCTAGAAGAATACATTATAAGCTCTTACTGAAAAGCTACCTTTTTTTCTCAAACATTTAGGGCAGGATTTCCCAAGTTTGGCAATTTTCAAGACATGTGGATCTCAACTCCCAGAAATCCCCAGCCAGCATGGTTGGCTGGGGAATTCGGGGAAGTGCATGTATCTTAAAGTTGCCAAGGTTGGAAAACCCTGATTTAAGGCTTTTTGTCAAATTACTTGTGGCTCCTGTTTCAGTTTAAGGAAAACAGACTCCCAAACCTTAACTCTGCTTCTTTTCCCCCTAAAGCCAGCTTATGGATCTGCCCCTACAATTTCTAATATAATAAAATAATAAGCCCCAACATGTTTTTATCCTAATTTTCAAAAGAATTCACAGGTTCCATAAGCCATATGAGATAGACCAGTTCATTACTCTTATTAGAACTGATCAAATCTATATTATAAAGTTCAGTTGTGGAATTCAGGATCAAATGATTGTTTTTCTCTACTCAACTAGTAGCCAAGAGTTAGAGTTCAAAGAAAGAAATGCTTGCTTTTGTCTGCAAAAGCTCCCTGGTTCAGTTTCTGGTATCACCTAATAAAATAGTCCAGTGGTTCCTTTAGTATATGGTAAATTCATATGTTTAGGCTGTAATTATATCATTAGTTATGAGTGAATCCCACTGAAATTAGTAATGCTTACTCCTAGTAGATGTGCCTGATTGTATTGTTAATGCCTTTCTCTTAATTGACATTTATTTTATCGCACTTTGTATAATGTTGCTTGCCTCCAAAGCAGTAATATACTGGGTCTGTATGTGTATATAGAAATATATGTATGTAGCTATTGAAATTGCTTTTTGATTGTTCTCCCCCATTATTTCCTTTCGAAGTGTGATGAGTTACAATATGTATAGTGCTTCTTCCCTTAAGAGATATAAGGCAATTCTTGGACCTCTGTTTATTTCTGGCTAATGTCTTCTTCTGGCCATCAAGGATACCCAGGGTATCCAGGAAAGGAGGAGTTAAAATCTGCAAGATAGTGAGCATCTTAATCAGAGTCCTACTCAATGGACATGCTAAGGATATTTGTGTCATTTTGGGTGAGATTACCAGGTAGAAGAAATCTATCTATGTCAAATGGAAGTTTTGAAGTTAAAAATGAAGTTGATTTTGTTCTTATATACTTTTTCAATTCCCCCTCTTAAATATAAATTTGTTTCAATCTGTTCTATTTGTCAATCTTCTGCCTTTTAAGGCAGAATTATACAATCAGAAAGCTCAGAGGCAAATTGAAGCTGTTGCAAGATTTGAGTATAGCCTTCAGAAACCACTGGAAGCTATTACCAAACCTGTAGTTTTTAACAATTTTAAATCATTAGAAGATATCTGGAGAGTAACCTGGTTTATTTTTATTAACTTTATTTAGTAATAAATATTTTTTTAAATTAAATCAAAATATAAATGAAATAAAAACAAATTTAATTTTTGTCCCAGCCTCACCTGTTACTTTTTGGAGTGTGACACCTGGCGTGTATTTTGCCTCCAGGCTGGAGAAAGCTATGCACCCCATTGATTAATAGTGTTGAAATTGCTTTGATGGATCCGGCTAAGGTCTGCTTATCTTCACCTATCAACTTGCTGGATGTTTTATACAAATTCATAAGCAGGAAAAGAGACGGGTACTTAACAACTGTAAACTGCCCAAAGTCACTAGGAGGTGTATAGATTTAATAAATTATTGTTATTGTTGTTGTTACTGTTCGTCCCACTTCTAAAACAGTGATTCTGCATATGAAGATTCCTTTGAATTAATAGGTAAAACCATTAGAATAAGCCTAGTCATTCATGCACTTGTTTGACCTTCCTTTTCATTGTTTGATTGATTATTTGCCGTCAAGACTGATTTTCTGTGTGTCGATCTATTCCTAACCTTTATTTCAAGTCCCCCAATTGTGCACTCACTGTCAGTGTAAGTGAGTTCATCCCTCTTGCTGCTGGTTCTGCTTTTCTCTTTTCTTCTACCTTTCCAAGCATTAGAACCTTTTCCAAAAAGTTGAGTCTTTGCATAAAGTATCTGAAACAGAACAGTTTGAACCTGGTTGTTTGTGCCTCAAGTGAGAAACTGAGATTTTTTTTTTTCCCGATAGTCCATTTGATTTCTTGGTTGTCCATGGTATTCTGAAAAATCTTCTCCAACACCAAAGTTCAAAAGCATTTTTCTATCCTGCTTCTTTGACATCAACCTTTTGCTTGCATAGAATGTCACAGGGAATATTATGGCTTGCACAGTTCTAATCTTTGTAAGTATTGACATATCATGGCATTTAAATATTTTTTCCCAAGGCTAAAACTGGCGCCCATTATTTTATTATAGTGGTAGATTTCACAAGCTCATTAAGTTAAAGGGAACCAAACAACTGTTCCCTATGAGAAACTTTTCTAATACCTGTTTTAGCACATCTCTCCAATTCTAGTCAGGCTTCTGCACTGTATTGATTTTAACAATCATCCATGGTGCAATTTTAATCTCAACATAAAAAAGAACCACCACCCCCGGTCAGTAATTAGTTATTAGGAGACATTTAGTTTTTAAACAGCCAATTTGATTGATTTCTCCACCATTAACTTCAAATCAATAAGTTTAGATTTGTGTACGGATAATTTTTCTGCTTGATGACTATTGAATGTTGTTAGTTTCTCCATAATAACTGAGTTAGAGGTTAAGCTTCTGGTAAATTCTCCAGATTGAGTCCACCAATGTCCCAGCCATACCTGTAAATATTTCTTGTTACAGGAAGCAAAATCTTTTCTTTCAGCCTTGTAAATCCATTTTATCTGATTCTATTCCTGTACTCACAGAATAGTCTGAAAACGATTAAACTCATTTCCAACCCTGAAATTGGACAGGTTTTAGAGCTAGCAACAAGAAGACAGGAATTAATTAATATAACTAGAGCCTGAAAGTTCAGCCTTTCAGCTGCATCTTCATTTTCTGAGGATTTTCTGTAGACCTACTTTTCCTTCAGTGTGGAATTATTTTTTATAATTATAACCCAGCAAAGTAGAAGGACACTGCTTGGGGAAGTCTGCTGCATACCAGGATGGTACAATATTTCAGATTTCTAGGCAAAAAGGTTCTTTCGACCACATGGCTTGGGGATTCTTATTCTGCCTGTTAAGAACTCCTTGAATAGACTCACCTTAGGGGTGTTTGATTTAAGCAGTTGCTGAGAAGTCTTATATTCCCACCCATCCCATACCCTCCAGAACACCTTCTCCCCTTGAATCCAAAGCACTGGCCAGTTCTAATGTGAATTGCAATCTCTAAAATTGGGTAATTCTAAGACTTTGAGATAAAACCTGAATGGACTCTAAATTACCAGCATTTACCAGTATTGTATGTTTTCACACATATATACACATACATATACAAATGTGGAAATTACTAAGTACATGAAGTTATCGTATTTGCTGTAGTTAATTAAGTGAACATGTGCCATATTTAAGTAAATTACCACCTAATTTTAAAATTAAAATCACTTTTTGCCCTAGGTTGTTCTGGCCTGGCCATTCATGCATGCCATTCAAAGGCGACAAGTATTCCAACTTTGCAACTTTACAGAGAATGGATTATCAATGCTATTAGAATTTTTGCTAACAAAATTAAACAATTGATAGGTAGGCTGGATATCTTTTATTCAACATATTCTTATCCAGAAAGCCAATAATTTCACCTGTAATATGTAGAAGCTGCAATTTCTTCAGAGTATTTCAATCAGTGCCACCATCCAGTGAGTAGGAATTAATAACCACCCTAGAAAAAAAGTCATTTTCAACAGTGTCCCCATGCTACCTCAGTTAGAAAATGTACATTAAACAGACACTAATTTGATGCATTCTTTATCTTCCAAATGGCACTACATATGTGTTCTTTTGTACACATTTGTACATGTGGGCTTTTTAGTTCCATGAAATTAAATTTTCTACCTGACTTTAGTAAAATAATGTTTCATTTGTGGCTATTCAGTTGTTATAAGAAAAATCACTTTTTCCTTTTGTTTTCTTTGGTGGCTATGAGGCATTCATAGAAATAAAGAGAATATGCAGACTGGCAGTCTGCTTTGTAAGATGCCGAGTTCCTGTTTTTTTTTTGTTTTTTTTTAAATTGAAAATGTCAAGTGGGGCCAGGAACCCATTGGACAGCAAGGGAGGTGTATGAAGACTCCCTGGCTCCTCAAACACCATATTGGATTTCTGAGCTATATATAAATAACATTAAGATGAAGAACCAGATAATTCTTCTTCACTGTTTATATAGACCAGTGTGTTACATAAATAGGAACTAACAATAATCTGAAGGCATATTCTGTCCATATTAGAACTCTCAGATGAACGGTGGGAAAGATTTCTTTAATCCACGTATTGCTGGGGGTGGTGTGTGTGTGTGTGTGTGTGAGAGAGAGAGAGAGAGAGAAAGGAGCATGGAGAAATCATTCCAAATGATTTCTGGGTTATATTTTCAGATGGAACTGATTGACCTGTCTACAGTGGATGTGATCCTGATCTCCAATTACCACTGCATGATGGCTTTGCCATACATCACAGAACACACTGGGTTCACTGGAACTGTCTATGCCACTGAGCCAACAGTGCAGATCGGCAGGTAAGAAAAATCCACTTACGGCAGTGTTATCTAATCCCTTTTCTTCCACTGCTGAAAGAAGTGGCAAAGGGGAAGAGAAGGGGTAACGGACAGCAGAGAAACATTGCTTCTCATGAACTTGAGGAACTTTTAACAGGGTTGAAAATAAGCCAAAGAAGTCTTTGAAACTCAAAGCATGTGCACGTGTTTAACTCCTTGTTTCCCAAATGTTGAAAATCAATCCGCACTTGAGCATTTGGCAAAGTTACGTGAATGTTGCGGTACTGAAGAAAGAAAGCCCTGAAGATTATGGCCCTACCACTGTGAAGAAAAAGGAATAAAAAAGAATCTCTTGACGCTCCCCCAATTTTGCAAGTTGCTAAAGATTATTAGTGGGTCCAAGAGAGAGGGCTGCCAGCACTCACTGAGCTTGAATCATAAAATCTTATAGCTGGAGAGGGGCTTGTAAGCCGTAGAGCCCCACTCTTTATAGGAAATCCACAGGCTCAGTTTCCCCATGCTTAAGGAATTCTAGCAGAATGGGGGAATATTTATCTGGTTCCTTTTTATTTATTTTTTCCTTTGGTAATGTATTTGTCGTCAGGTTATTTAACTTAATGTTTAATCAGAATCTACCTTTTCATATCTTCTAATCTAACTGTTCAAGCTAGTCCTGCCCTGTGACGTCTGCCTTCTAGATTTTTGATCTGTATCGTATTTCCAATCTGATATTTTGCTTCTGCATATTAAGTATTCCAGTGTCTTTCCTCATAGGATTTATTTTCCATGTGGTTCACCACTGTTGGCATCTTCCGAAACCACCCACTTTTTAACTCTACATCTAGAACTAGAGAAAGGACACTAAATGAAGTCAGACATAAGCAGAATGATGTAGAAATGTTATGCCTTGTGATTTTGCAAGAATGGACCTATCATTAAGGGCTTTAGAGTGGTTACTAAATGCTTTCTTGCTTACTTTGGGTTCTAATTGAGTTAGGATGTTACCAAAGCCATTATAAGAAGTGCAGATTTGGCACTCATAATTGTGGGTGACCCTGAGCTTCTTCAAAATTTGCTGCCAAATTTTATATGGGAATAAATTAAAATATGGGGAATAGAACTTTTTAAGTACCACAATTTCAAGTATATTTACATACCGTGTTTCTCAGAAAGCACAACCCACCCCAATAATAAGCCCAACCCTACTTTTTTGGGGATGGGCCTAATATTGCCCCTACCCTAAAAATAAGCCCGGGGGTGGAGTGGGCGTGGGTGTGGGGGAGGGAACTGTCCGGCTGCAGGTGCAGCCCACTGGCCCCTTGAGGAAGTGTTCGCCAAAAAGCCTCCATTCTGAATGCTGAAGTTTCGGAATGGAGGCTTTTTGATGGAGGAAAATGGGGAAGGGGGACTTTCCTACCTGCTATCCTTCCCTCAGTCCGTGCTGAGCTCCAGATGGACGCACATGGATGGGCTCTGGATGGACGCGCACGCATCACCTGGGGCTCTGTTTTGCCTTCAGATGCCTGCCAGAAGGCATCTGCAGCCGATAAGAGAGCTCCGGATTGATCCAGAGCTTTGTTATCAGCTGCAGATGCCTTCCGGAAAGCCCTCTGCAGCCGATAATAGAGCTCCGGAT
>JANHFL010002047.1:100551-115317 GCA_032468155.1 Oxyrhabdium leporinum | reverse complement strand
AGAGAACGGACCTGGAAAGCAGGTTAGTGAAGGGATGTCGCTGCCCTGGCGGTGGGGTGGGGGTGGGGGTTTGGCATGGGTGGGGGAAAAATTAGGACACCCCTCAAAAAAAGAGCCTAGCCGTTTTTTCAGCGGGCAAAAGAAAATAAGACCCAGTCTTGTTTTCTGAGAAACACGGTAGAAATTAAAATTTCTTTTTGTCTATGTCCCATCTTTCCGGCACATGATTCAGTAGGTAGCTGCTTCTCTTCGCTCAAAGAACTGTAGCTGAGATATTTGCTTTCAATAGTAAACTACACACTTTTACTATTGTTAATATTATAGGATTTTACATGTAACAAGATGAATATGTGCAAGTCGGATGCTCATGCTATCTTTGAGCAAATGCAGCGATTACTTGATTCAAGAGAAGAACATAACAGGTGCTGCCTGTGTTCTGTGTCACTTCTAGTCACTTCAGAAAAAGAGACCAACAACTTATTGATTCTAAACTTGAATTTGGGATGTGGCAAAATAAAGAACTAACTTGAAAGAATTAACGTTGAATGGATAGTGCAACAGCCATGCTACAATGGACAAAAACTATTGACGTTAAAACAATAATAAGTAATGCTGATGGTTAGGTACTCTGACGGTACTCTGACCAATTCATCTCTTCTAAGAGAGTGTTTCAGGATAGGATCATTTTTCACATCTGGGCTTTTTATTGGGCAATTTACTGGTACTGTCACAATGTTGATGGTTGGGTAGTTATTTGACAGTCAGATCAACATTGGCATCCATCAATGGTTCCATGGGAGTAATTCCACTTAATTTAATCAATGGAGGAAACAGGTAAAAGAATTAGACTCTGACCCTTCAATGGTCATCTGAGATCTCTTATTCCTGGCAGCCTCTGCTCCCTTTTTTAGAATAGATGAATTCTGTAACCCATGTGCCAGGGTGATGGCAGTAAACCTTAATGAAACAAGCCACAGTGTAGCTGCTATGAAAACCTGAAATGGAATACCTGACAAAGTTTACCCGGGGAGATAACTTGTAATTATTTCAAATACATTAATGTTGTCACGCAGCCTAAAATCGTATTTGCCTCTGTTGCAGCAGTATCACCCAGCTGGTTTTGTCTTCACTGATCAATTAGGGTAAATATTCATCCACTCTGTTAAAAATGCTTCATTCGGAAAAGCAATCAAACCTAAAGAATTGGTCCAGTTTGAGAAATCAAACCATGCATGATTCAGCTGTTTGGAAAATCCTCAGAAACTTATTCTAGTGTGTCAAGTTTGTGTTTTCATTTTGAGGCCTTCAGCTGCCCTTTTCTGTTTTCAGGCTACTTATGGAAGAGTTGGTCAACTTTATAGAGCGAGTGCCAAAGGCTCAGTCTGCCTCCTTGTGGAAGAATAAGGAGGTGCAACGGTAAGTTCACTCTGCCACTTTCCCATCTTCCTCTTCCTCATCCTTTTGAAAGGTGTCTTTGAGAGCTCACTAATTCTTTTACGGTTCATTTCCTTATTCTATCCTCGGCCTTCATGGGTTTGGCCATCATCAGGCAAGCTTATCTGGAAAAGGATTTCCCAAGACAGCCAAGAAAACTATGCCAGGCTATAGGAGGGTGTTTCAATTTGAGGTGACTGAGGCGAGGGATCGGATTCTACCAGTGTAGGTGACATGTTCAGAACATCAGCAACTGTACTGCAGATCTAGAATAAAACAAGGTGTTGCTCTGTTGCCTGGAGAGTCAGCAAAGGCAAGGATTAAAAAAAGCTAGCTCAAATGTTGCTTCAGCAAAAAACAATGTGTGCTGGGACCCCCAAAAAAAGGGCTTCAGGTCACTCTTGTGGTTAGTTAGAAGACCCTGATATGCCACATATGCTATCAGTCAGCTTCAGGGCCATTGACTCCAGAGTTCCTTTCAGGCTGGGATTTTTGGGTCCAAAAAGAGCAGTGCAACCTTCAGAAGGCAATAGACTAGTTAAGTCCCTGGTTCTGCAGAAAGGGATTCATTTGGGTTTGTGCAGAAGACAAGTCTCCTTCCTCCTGCAGCATCTTTATTTATTTATTTAATTTATACCCTGCACATCTCACTACCAAGCGATTCAGGGTGGCTTACAATGCCATAAATAACAGTATAAAACAATTAAAAAGTTTAAAAGATTAAGACATTGGGCACTGAAAGTTAAAACATTAAAATTGACAACAGAGGGGTCCTTGGTGCTCTCTGAGCTTGCTTGTTTTCTTGCAGACGTTTCATTACCCCAACTAGGTAATATCATCGGTGCTAGTGTCTGTAAACAATCAGGGATGGGACTATAGATGAGGATGAAATCATGGTCTCATTTGATGTCACAGTCCTGTTCATGTCTGTAGATCCAGAATTAGCCAAAGAATCCATGACTGCATTGCTTCACAGTACACCTGACTTAATTGAATACACAGAGATCAAAACATCCAGGATTATGGATCTCGTAAACCTCTGCTTAACTAAATACTTCCAATTTCATGGCCAAATTTACTATCAAATTAAAGGGACACCTATGGGATCACTGCTTTCAGGACTTATAGCAGAGATCGTCATGCAATGTCTAGAAGCCATAGCACTTCCATACTAGCACTGATGATGTTACATAGTTAGGGTAATGAAACATCTGCAAGAAAACAAGCAAGCTCAGGGAGCACCAAGGGCCCCTCATTTCAACCCTGAGCTGCAAATATTCTCCTTTATTGGCAACAAAGTGGGTAAAAAGAAACAGTAAATATACTACTTGGAGGTGGAATCTTCTCCTATTCTACTAGCCACCTCCAAAATGGGATGCTCCCATCGAGGCCCTAAGCCAGTTGGCAGAGCCGAGTTTTCAGGCCTTTCAGTAAGCCAAGAAGTTAGGGGCAGACCCAGAGGCAGGCTGCTCTTGCTTTGGCAAGAGGTTCGCTGGTCACGCGTGCACATTCACACACGTGCTCACTTTGCTCGCACGCGCCACTTTGGGGCTTGTGCGAAGTTGCAGGGAGGCAGCTGAAGATTAAAGCAGCTCCGGTGAGTACAACAGGGGCGGGGCGGAGCGGAGCTCACCTGGGCAGCATGGGCGGAGAAAAGGTGGGTTATTTAGTGATAGCTTAGGGAAAGAGCAGGTGGGCAGGCCCAAACAGAGCTCGGAGCAAGATGTTCACCCGAACCTCTGCATCCATGCAACAGCCCATCCCTGGGCAGACCTCACCTCAGGAGGCATGATATCGCAAAGGGTGGGAGCCATGCAGAACAGGCTCTTCTCCTGGACCCCACCTGTTGCAATATCTTGGCTGATGGGGTTTGGGGCCTGACCCTTCTGCCGGAGAGAATGGGGATGGCCAATGGACCTATGCCATAAAGGCTTTAACAGTAGCAATAGCACTTAGACGTATATACCACTTCACAGTGCTTTACAGCCCTCTCTAAGCGATTTACAGAGTCAGCATATTGCCCCCAACAAACTGGGCCCTCATTTTACCCACCTTGGAAGGATGGAAGGCTGAGTCAACCTTGAGCCTGGTGAGCCTGGTGGGATTTGAACTGTCAAATTACCTTTAAAGGTAATAACCAACACCTAGAATTGAACCTGGAAGCAAACCGGTAACCTGTGCAGTTCATGTAACAGTGGTTTTACATGGGTTGCTCTAGGGGGCCCTAAGACTGTGCTGCTCAACTGTAGCTTCAGAATGCTCTTCCAGGGTAGCCCCATGTACATAGCAATAGTCCAAGTGTGTGATGATCAGGACTGAGTGCAGGGTCTCACATTCTAGACAGGGCACAACTGCGTACAATATGATCTTCTTCCCAGCATCCATGTCCTCAGTCTCAACATCCATAGTCTCATTCTCTTAAACGTGGGATATCCATTATCACACCAGCTACTTCTATATAGGTAGTCCTCGACTTACAACAGTTCGCTTAGTGACCGTTCAGAGATACAATGGCATTGAAGAAAGGGACCGATGACCATTTTTCACACTTATATGACCATTGCAGCATCCCCATGGTCACGTGATTTGCATTCAGATGCTTGGCAACTGACTCACATTTATAACAATTGCAGTGTCCCGGGGGTCATGTGATCACCTTTTGCGAACTTCTGACAAACCAATGGGGAAACCAGATTCACTTAACTATGGTGTTACTCATTTAACAACTACAGTGATTCACTTAACAAACATGGGAGGAAAAGTCGTAAAAATGAGGCAAAACTCACTTCACACATTTCTCACTTAGCAACAGAAATTTGGGGCTCAATTGTGGTCGTAAGTTGAGGACTACCTGTACTTAGAAAAGGCATTTTTGTCATGCCTTGGTTACTTATTTTCTTCATGTTTGGATTACTGTGTATGGTTATCTTCAGAAACTTTAATCCAGTCAAGGATGTTACAAGCTACTTTAATTAGAGTTCATTATAAGTAGCATGAAGGTCTCTTGTTAAAACAGTTTTACTGATTCCTAATTAATTTCCAGTTCAGCTCTGTTCAAAAGGCTAACGATAACTAAAGCCCTATGCAGCTGGGGATTGGGCTGCTGAAAGATATCTTTCTTTAGAAGCCTCCTCGAGCATTTATTCAGAAAATTTCTGATTTATTTATTTTTTTAAATGTATTTATTCTCTGTATGGTTGGCAAAGATTGGCTTATATGGCAGCTTGCGTATATATGAATTAGCAGCATTCTGTCTTTAAAACGTCTCTCCTCCCCTCTCATTCTCCCTGGAAAAATTGAGGGCTTAAAACCAGAAGCCCCCCTCGTAAAGCGTACAACAGCCCTTTCCACTACTTCAGCCAGATAGATCAACTGAAGGCATTGCTAACTAAAGTCCTTTATTTATGTGATTTCTACTGGTGTAATGTCTCAGAATTGGACTGTTATTCCTTGAATTAGGATTAATTAGCACAATGCTGGCATTTAGCTTTTATTGCATGCCTTGCGTTGGTTCTGTGCTGCTTAATGGTGCTATGTGGAACTAGGCGTTCATTGACTTCAACATTTTTCTGAGAACGTGGCACCTTGTACACGTCACCACCAGTGACTTCGGAAACTCAACAGTGTCAGTGCCCATAAATCAGCAGGAATTTCCCTGCAGTCTTGTTCTCAGAACGTTTTTCGTCAATGGCAACTGTGAATAGGCTTAGTCTTATTGTGTTTTATTGTCTGTGACCATACTAGAATCTCTTTCCTGAGGGCGATGATGTCAATAAAATACAACCTTAACGCGACTGTTCTTTTTGTTTTCAGTTAGTTGTGGTGACTGTGCTAGGCTGCCACACTCTCTGACTCTCATAACTCTCAAGAGTGTTGCTTTACTGCAAGATGATGTGCAGCTTAGCTGCTTCAGTCCTAAATAGGCTGCATACAATTGAGTTGCTATCTTTATTGGGTAAAGCTATAAGCTTTGGAGTTGTTGGGGAAAAAATGCTTTGTAAAAAAATACACTAAGTGCACCGGAATAGTTTATGTTTCCACCCCATTACTCTGTGCAACGTGAGCCAACTGCTGACAACATCAAACCCCATAGAGGCTTCGTAAATCAAATGGTGTCATAATGGATTATAATAAAGGTAATGCTTTTCACTCCCCTTCTTCAATAACGGCACATTCTCTATAAATGTTGGAGAGATTTGTTGGAAAGCCAAAAGGGACACATTGGGATGTTACTTAAGTGCAGGATTGGCCACTTGACTAGCCTCACACAGGGAATTATATTAGTGGAAAAGGTTCATCAGGAAGACGAGCCCTGGCAGCATGCTAGAATGCAGTATTGCAGGCTAATCCTGCCCATGGTTTGGAGTTTGATCCTGTCATCTCAAGGTTGACTGAGTCTTCTATCCTTCCGAGGTTGGTAAAATGAGGACCCAGATTGTTGGGGCCAGTGTGCTGACTCTGTAAACCATTTAGGCAGTGCTGTAAAGCACTATGGAATGGTATATACGTCTAAGTGCTATTGCTGTTGTTATCTCCGTGCAGAGGAAGCCTAGACCGTTTGAAAGGCAAGTAAAGGGAAATTAGGAAATGGACACTGGATAAAAGAACCAGAAGAGATTTTCTTGGGATCCGAATTAAAGCAACAGAAAGAAAGCTGAATGACAACAAGTAATGACTTTCCGTAACTCAGACAGAATTCTTAGTATAATCTTCTGTGCCTTCTGACCTGAAGATGTCGGTCTGTCTGTTAAATGATACTCTCGTGTTTCTATCCTCAGATAATCCTAAAATTGAGAAATTATAATGAAGACACTAATCAATATCCAACAGGAATTGAAAAATTCAAATACCAGAGTCAGTACCATAATTGGTTCTTATTATATTATATGATATTATAATCCTTTGGTGAAACACTAACTCTCTTCATGAAAAGATACTGCTGCCTTCAATATGGTGTCCAAGGTCTTGATTTGTAAGCTCCGTTTAACCCGAAATGACTTAATTTTACCAAATAAGAACACACCAAATATCTGCCGGAGTCTAGTTCCTGTGAGATTTCAGACAAGGCAGAATACTGTTGAGGAGCTGAAATTAGACCAGAGTACTTGGTGAGGCAGGAATCAGCAATTCCCAGGCAAGAACGAACTTTTATATCAAAACTGAGTAGATACTTCTCAGTTTCAAAGCTGTTGAATGTATATGCCGTTAATCTTGACACAGATTACCTTGCATCTTTTACTGAGTCATGTTGGATCCTGCTTAATCCCCTAGCAAATATCTACCTATGGATATGGTGTGCAGAAATCTTATTGCCATCACCTATCTTGAAGGGAACATCTCATTTGGAGTTCTCCCACCTTAATCTAGTGTGTAGAGAGTTGGGGCTCTCAAATCCTGTATTTCTGACAAAGAAAAGAATAAATCTCTTTCTCCAAACAACACCAACTAGAATTGGCCCCAGAGAAAGAAATAGCACCACTGTAAAAGGATGTCCCCAAACCACAGAATCAGCTCAAAACAATACTGTGATTGACAGTATTGAAAGCTGCCGAGAGTTCAAGGAGCACAAGGATGGATACCCACCACCGCCCCAACTCTGTCACAGGTCAACTAAAAGCATGACCAAAGCTGCCGCTATATTAAATCCTTGCCTGAAACTTGCCTGAAATTAGAATTAAAAATGAGTACAATGGAAATACTTAATAGTATGCAATTATCCAATGTTACTTTTTTCTTGAGATGATTTGATGTCTAAAACTAAAATCCCCTCAGTGCTCTGGCAGAGAAGTAACTTAGAAAGTCACTTCAAAAGCAGTTCTCTCCATAAAACTAGATGAATTGTCTCTTATGGATCAGTGTTATTCAAAAGTCATAAAGTGGAGTATAAGGTCCACGAAGCAATTTTCACAGTGGATGGAAATAAACATTGGAATCCCCCAATGATTTCCATTTTTAACTTGTTCAGAAATCCTTTGGAATTAGGAAAGAAATAATTCAGTGGCTAAGTCTGTTGGTATCAGCACAGCATTTATAATTATGTAACTCCACTGCCAGTGAAGAGCTTCATTCAGATCTCCAGATGACAAATAATCCAGATTTCTCTGTAAATACCAGATGAATTTAGGAGCTACTGTGTTTCACTAAACATCTGTAATGCTATGCTAAAAATGCTAGATGTAATGTTTTTTGTGTGCTTTGGAAAAAGTCTTTCTATTCCTAAAGTTTCTGTTATTACTCAGAAGACGACAAAATGTTCCTTGCTTTCGGTTGGGATATATTGGAATGGCAGTTTGGATACTATGCGCACAGGCAATCTTGGCAGAAGCCATCATTAATGCTTCCTTTGGTGTCTTAAATTATAGGAAGAAGGTCATTGACCCAACAGCTTCTCCAATAAATTAAGTTCTTTTAAATAAGCAAATCGGCAAAACTTGACCAATTTCCATAAATCATTGGAAATGAGCTGGAATGAGCTTTTGATTTAGTATCTGTTTAATATACAAAATAAGGACCCTATTCTTCTTCTACTCTTTGGCAGCTTTCACTGCATTCCTGCCTCATTTCCTAGTATGGCAAGAGATTTATGTCCCAGGAGATAACCATTCTTTTTATGTGCTACAGATGCTGTCATTTGCTGTTTCTTGTATGTTTTTCTCTCACCTCAGTATTTTTAAGCACTAGCTTTTCCAGGGAGCAAAATAGTCATAATAATAAAATTCATGGAACTGTGGTTCCCCTCCAGGTGTGTCTTGTGGGTGTCGTTATGTCTAGATAAGTTTGACCACAATTCCTGGTGGCAGCAATTGGAAGGTTTACAGGCTCAGATAAGGCTCCCCATCACAGAAGGGCATGCTGCTACTCTATTCTCTCTTTTCCCATTTCTCTAAAGGAACCATCTTGCAGGTAGGTGTGGCACAGCAAAGGGGACAGATGAGAACAAACTGGTGATCGAGGCATTGAACTGTAGCCCCCTGGCAGTATTTTCTGGCGTGGTCTGAGAAAGACTGGAAGCAACGCGCCAAATGCTATTCCAGTCAGGCTGCCTAGAAAATGACTAAATAGCTGAAAGAGTTCTCAGTTGAAAGCACTGAGACCTCCAACAGGGGCTTGTTTCTTTGAGTAAAATGCCTGCTAAATGTGACCGATGTTTTTCTGCTAGTTAGTGCAGAAATCACCAATCTTCCTGGTGGGCCCATCAGGATTTTGGAGAGTGGAGCAGCTGTTAAAGAGAGCAGATCTATCGATCTATTCAGGTGGCCAGTCATAAACACCCATTCGCAAAAGGCCAACCAGGAAGCTTAAAGAATAAAAAATATAGGCAGGAACATAGCTCATCAGCAGACCATTTTATTTCAAAAATTACCTGTAGGCTAATCAAGATTGAAGGTTCTCTATGATATGAAGGATACAGAAACTGGATTGGTTTCAATGAGATCGCTATAGTACCAGAAGATGGGGTTTGGCAGTGCTAGTCCACTTCAGCTATGGACCTTGGATCAACCATAATCTTGCTCTTTGAGATGAAGCTATTCCATCTTACAGGGCATTGAGACAACAGCAGTGGGGTGAAAAAGATGGCTAATCTTTGAATTCCTCAAAAATAGAACATGCTAGAGAGAAAAGAAAGACTAGACTCTCACCTCATTTCATTAGATGTAAGTTAGCACAGGTTGAGAATCAAGGTGCTTGTTAAAGTGCTCTTCTTCAACCCATTCTTTTCTCTCCTTGTGATATCTGGAATTTTGGCAGATGAGTCCAGAATTTTATTACACTGGCAAGCCCTAATTCTCTAAATGTGCCTCTATGCCAGGATGCTTCCTGCACCCCTGAAAGATGCTGTCGAAGTTGCAACATGGAGAAGATGCTACAACATGCAGGAAGTTAACTCTGCACTCAGTAAGATCCAGCTGGTGGGATATTCCCAGAAAATTGTGAGTTTCTCTAAAAAAAAAAGAATTTGGGGAGGAAATCTGTATCTGTCTTCTTTCCTTCTGTATCCATTTTATCATAGGATAGTTATTTGTTATCTGTATTAAAATCTGAATGAAATAAAAATCTGTCGTACCCATAGATTCCTTCTTCCTGCCCAAAGCTTCCAGGTTTATCTGGGAAGCAGTTCCACACAAACCTTCTCAGTTATGCCTGTGTATCCATTCTTGTGTATCCAATGTGGATGCCAGCCATAGATGTCCTGTTTGTATAGTCTTTTAAAAAATTTTGCTGATGCATTTAACATGTGTGTTTGTTTTTCTGTGTTCCTTTTAAAAAAAAATAATTTCCATATCACTGTCTTAAATATAAACATGTAATTGTCTATAGAGATTCTCAGTCATCCAGATTCATGGTTGTCCCAAAGATCTATGCATTACAGGGTAAAGGATCCCTGAAATATAAGACTCTCTATAAGGAATTCAATTGCAGGTCAGCATCCGAGAACATCCCAAAGGTGCTTTTTCAAGAAGGCAACTGGACTTTGTTTTTTCTTTGAAAACGTTTTGCTTCTCATCCAAGAAGCTTCTTCAGCTCTGACTGGATGGTGGGGAATGGAAGTCTACAACACAATCCTTTCAACGGTTCCAGGAAGGCTCCACACCCATTTGCACTACTCAGGTGACCCTGATGACACAGATAAACCTCCAGGTGGCCCCAACGACTCACTAAAAGAATGCAATGGCAAGCTCTCTGCAAGGAATATACCATAAATCCCATTCCCTGAGCTGAAGAAGCTTCTTGGATGAGACGCGAAACGTCTTCAGAGAAAAAACAGACAGTCCATTTTCCTCTTGAAAAAAGCACCTTTGAGATAAACATTGAATTAGTTGCAGAAAGAGAAAACAGCTTTAACTATAGTCATTATAGATGTAAGAAGATGTAAGTTCAAAATCCCGTTCTCACAGTAATCCAACCAAAGTTTCTGGGGAAACCAGAAGTAGATAATAATTCCCAAGCATTTTCTAGTTCTTGGTTATTCACCATTTATTTACCATGGATGTATTGCCTTTGAACATAGAGATCAGCTCAGTGAGCTAAGACTACATCTCCCCATAAGAACAGAACATGTGGAAATTTATTTTCTGGGATAGTTTCAGAATTCAATTGTTTTCTTCTCCCTTCGTCCTACAGGAGCTTTTTGGTGCAGTACAAGTCTCTCCTCTCAGTTCTGGATATGCACTGGGCAGCTCCAATTGGATCATCCAGTCACATTATGAGAAGGTTTCCTATGTCTCAGGATCCTCACTCCTTACAACACATCCACAGGTACCACATACTTACAGAGTTTGGTGGTGATATCCCCCTTTTTCAGTGGTTTGTGCTGATTGGACTTAAATAGTAGGCATGTGGCAATTCCCCTATTTTCCTACCTGTGGGGGAATATTCTGCATGGATTGAAAAATCTCAACATGCTTGGGGTTGACATTGCTGGAAGGATTCTAGCCCCATTCTTTGACTTCTTCCATTTCATTATTGATTATTGGGGCATATCTATCTGGAGAGTGGAGGAAAATAAGTCATGAGTTCCAGAGTTCTTACCTGAGTACAGTACTACTGCCTGTAAACATACTTCTGTCATCAGCTAAACCTAGTTTTGGCACCAACCCAGCTTAGCAGCCAAGGCTCCATTATGCTCATTGACACCTTCCTGCCACACCTGATTTTTATAATTACAAAAAAATATTACTGTATTTATTTTATTTTACAAAGGAAGCTGTTATAAAGGAGAGTGGGGGCTCCACATCCTATTTTCATGGATGCAAACTTTGAAATCAATTTTTCTTTTAACCCTGACTATAGCCCCTTGCTTTGATCAATCAGGTTAAGAGCCTATAAAAGTGGCTGCGAGAGTTAGATTTGAGAACCCTGGATCCAGTCTCACTCTGACCCAATCCTGTTGGCTGTCCTTGGATCATATCATCCTCCTACCTACTTTATTTGATTGTTATACAAGGATCATCACACATGATACCTTTGAATATCCTGAATC
Organism: Oxyrhabdium leporinum; assembly: GCA_032468155.1. Classification (NCBI taxonomy): domain Eukaryota; kingdom Metazoa; phylum Chordata; class Lepidosauria; order Squamata; family Cyclocoridae; genus Oxyrhabdium; species Oxyrhabdium leporinum. The sequence continues at coordinate 103,901 of JANHFL010002047.1, read as the reverse complement.
AGGGTTCAGTTTATGAAGAGGGAGATGGCCATTTTCATTTCTGCATGGATTTATGCGGAATTTATGCTGCCGCTTTCTTGAACTCCAGCCATCAGCACACTGAACACATAATTCCCAAGAATCCCCAATCACTTGCATGAGTTTCTGATGAAGTGCAGAGATCTGCAGTAGGTAGGAAAAAAATGGAAGACAAGAAAGTCCTACTCTACAAAAGGAACTTCAATTAGAATCCAAACCTGGACAGATATAGTGAGGTTATGTATCTCTTCAGCAACGAAAACTCTTTGGTTGAACAGGGAATGAAAGGAGCAACTCCTTGCTATCATTTAAGTATCCTTCTAATCCAGGGGTTCCCAACCTTTTCTATACCCTGCACCCTGGAACGCTTCTGATATATTCTCACACCCCTTATAAAAATAAATAATTATATGCATATAATTATGCATATATACTATAATTTTGAAACTTCTAAACCCACGTTTTTGCACCGCCTGGAATATCGTCTAGCACCCCCAGGGGCTGTGAGCACCCCAGGTTGGAAATCCATTGATTATGAAAGGGCCATATGGCCTGAATAAGGTGTGAAAGTTTTTATATACTGTACAATAGATATGCTTTGATATATATACAATACATAAAGCCTTTGCTTTTCCCAGAAATTGAGAGATCCCCTCTCTTTTTGTACATAAATACCTCATATCAAAGTTCAGATGAATCAAATGTTAAAATCAGGTTGTTGTACACATAACCCTCTAGTAGCAAAAGAAAATGAATGCCTTGCCAGGATGTGCCAGAGGGTGACCTATACACTAAATTTCACTAAGGAATCAGCAATAAGATGTATTCACTCCTTATGCACTTATATCAATAAAATTCAATTTTAAGTATTCTCCTTTCATATTCTAAGGGAGAATGCTCCTTATTTAAAGTTATGGAAAAGAAAATCTGTATGTCCAACATAGCTTTGTTTGATTTCAAAAGAGGAACTTCTGCAAAGATGGATTGCTAAAAAGGGGATAGAAAAAGGAAGGAAAGGCTTCCTAGATTACTTAACAGTTGCTTAAAAGTCTGACAATAAAAAAATCATTTAAAAATATTCTGCAGGCCAGAAAAGACATTAAGTATAGTTACCGAGCAGTTTCAGGAAAGTTTTTGGAAAAAAGATGGTGTCCTTCAGAAAACAGAATTATTCCCAAACAAGAAGTACTAAAAGGAATGTAAACATGCTGTGAGACAATGAGGCAGGTGCTTGGTGTTGAGAAGTGTGATATTAATAATGTTAAGACCAACTGGTAAACATTTATTTCAGAATATCACAAGTAAGCAGCCGGCAACGTATGGTACCAAAAAGAAAAATAGCTTAGCAAAGAAACTAAATTAATTATTTGCTTTTGTCTTCATTGTAGAAGAAAAATATAAGGTAAATATCTTAACTAATATTTTTAGGAGGCGTGTCTGAGGAAGCAAAGCAAATATTTAGGAGCAAGGTAGAAAATTCTAAACTTTAGGATACGTAGACTTCAACTCCCAGAATTCCCCAGTAGGCTGGTTGGAGAACTCTGGGAGTTGAAATCCGCGCATCTTAAAGTTGCCTTGTTTGAAAACACTGGTCTAGGCCATATTCACAGACTGAAATCAATACCAGACTAAATAGTATCCATCCAAGAACTCAGATATACAATGGCTGATGTTTTGAAACGGGAACATGTGAATTTTCCTGATGTTAGCATCTGAATAAGCAAACTGGGAAATGATTGGTTTAACACCCTTTTTAAAATCTTGGGAATTCGAAGCAATTACAAGTTAGGTTATCAGTTCTGAATAAATTGCAGGCAGGCAAATTTTGACTAAATGCTTTAGAAAAACTCTAAAAATATGTCTGGCGGCAGAAGAGGCCATTGGAAAAATATATGCAGAGGATTTCTCTCATTTGGAGGCAAGGACATAGAGGGTAAGGAGTGGTCTGTTAGGAATTCTGTTCTTGTGTCCTGCATTGAGCGGAGAATGGGTTGCTCTTTACCTTACAATTGGGAAATGCTGGTAATGTAAGTAGTTTTGTTATATCTGACCTTGCTGCTCCGTTTGAGCATTCAAGGCAACTTGTAAAATGAAAATAATTCAAGGACATGAATTGAAACAAATGCATATACAGGTAGTCCTTGAGCCCAGAATTTATGTTGCTAAGTGACAAATTTGTTAAGTGAGTTTTGCCCCATTTTGTGACTTTTCTTGCCACGTTTGTTAAGTGAATCACCGCAGATGGTAAATTAGTAACATGGTTGTTAAGTGAATCTGGTTTCACCATTGATTTTGCTTGTCAGAAGGTCGCAAAAAGGGGATCACATGATTCCGGGACGCTGCAACGGTCATCATTGTGAGTCAGTTGTCAAGCATCTGAACACAAATCACATGACATGGGGATGCTACTTTTTTCAGTGATGTTGTAATGTTGAACGGTCACTAAATGAACTGTTGTAAGTTGAGGACTGCCTGTATTAAAATAAACATGATGCATATTGAGGCCGGAACAAGAAAATATCCCACCTTTAATGCTGTGGAGGTTTTATGACTGTACTGAAGGATTCCTAAGGTTGCGGTGGCCAAATTGACTTCATGTGTGTCTCCTGTTGGGGGGAAAAAAAACATCTATGTTGGGAATGATTACGAATAGAATCAAAACTAAAACTGCTACTGCCAACTTTCCTGTATGTGATCACGGTTAGAATAGTTTTCACAGTTCTAATTAATGCATTTGAGAAAGGATATTTAGAGCTGGAAAAGATGCAGAAAAGAGCAATGCAAATGACTAAGAAGTAAAGCAAAAATTGGAAATCTGCTGCTTTTAGATGTTGCCATATTCTTAAATTACTAGCTGTGCTGACGAGGGTTGACATGGAGTTGTAGACCCAAATGCCTACAAGCATCAGATTGTCCATGTTTGCTGCAGGCTAAAGTTTTTAATGTGTATTTAGGCTTATTGCTGGACACTATAAATAAGCCATACAGTAACAATCTTAACATGGTTTACTTTAAGCCTCCTACTTACAGTACTTGTTAGCTTCCCTGTTTAAATGTTAAAGATTTCCCTGCTCTCGTGTATAAAAAAAGAAAGGGATTGAATGCAACATATTTTCCAACAAGACAGATGCCAGGCTTCATTGATGGCACTGTTGGAAATATCTTTTTTTGAAAGAATGATAGCCAAACTTGCCTCCCCCCCTCATCTAAGGTCTTCATTGTGCTATACATGTTGTTTCTAGTACAACTCTCACAAGATTATTATTATTATTATTATTATTATTATTATTATTATTATTATTAGTAGTAGTAGTAGTAGTAGTAGTAGTAGT
>JANHFL010002047.1:82763-100451 GCA_032468155.1 Oxyrhabdium leporinum | reverse complement strand
ATACCGCCCCATTCCGAAGACTCGGGGCGGTTCACAGCAGCTATTTAAAAACAGTACAAAATAAATTACTTTAAAATCTGTCTCCATAGCCAATGCCTTATATGACTTTCAAGAGAAACAAAACAATGTTAGAAGACTCTAACCATATACTGCCTTTAAGAAAACAAACCTATGACAAACTCTGTCAAATTGTGGCAGAATGCAAAGTGCATATTCTAAGACTCCTCCCCATTGGGGTCCTTCCTCCCCCACCCCAAGCATTCTATGTCAGCACCCCGTGATCTCATTGGGCTGTTTAGAATTTCCAGGATTTTCTTCTGAAACTTGTTGCATCTTCCCAATGTAGAATTTAACAGAATAGCAGAGTCCAACCTCCTGCTCAAGCAGGAAACTCTATACCATTTCAGACAAATGGCTGTCCAGTCTCTTCTTAAAAGCCTCCGGTGATGGAGCACCCACAACTTCTAAAGGCAAGACTCTTTATTTAAATTTGTATGTGACCCCTCTCAGACTCATGGGACTCTGGAGTTCCTGGAAATTTGCTCATCCTTCTCGTGCATGGGGTTGAAAGGAGAGGCGGTTTTTTTGGCACTTGCAGCTTGAACTTCACAGGAATTATAGCTAAATGGGCCTTTCATTTTCAAAGAAAGTATACTGTAGAATCATATTCCTGAGAAGACTTTTGACCTCAGCTTTCTGGGAGCATCAAGATGCCCACTGTTTGATAGGCTGGTTAATTTTGAGACCTTCCTATCAGAAAGTTTTATCTTATTTCAGAATGACTGAAACTCATAAGATGTTTTCTGGTTGAAATTTGAAACGAACAGTTTCTACAAGGACACTTTGCCTCAATACAACTCCCAGCAACAATAACTTATGAAAATTGACTCTCTACTTAGAAAGCAAAATTGGAGCTGATAATGGCAGGGGAAGGAGATAGGGCAGCCCAGAAGATTTGTCAAAAGTCTTTTAAAGTATATTATTTTGAAGGTTGACTCAGGGAATCAATAGTAGCACCTTGGGTCAATAGAAGATGAAATTATGACTATTGAATCCTGCATGACCATTATGCGTATTTCCCACAGCCAATTCAATGATACTTTTACTGGTTTATTGGCATTTTCATTTGACAAGCATCTCATGGCTACTGCATTTTGTTGTGTGTTGGTTTTTAGAAAGTGGCTCTTAAGTACTTTTTTGTCCATCCACTATGTCACACTGTTTGTTTATTGTTGGCTTTTGTCCAACCTTCCATCACTGGGACAGAGAGATCTTTTGAAACAGTATAGACAGAATTGTCCAGGAGACATTTGTCAGCATTTAAGAACCACATATACTGGCAAGGTCTACATAGGCAGGAGGCCAGTTGTTGCTGGCAGCTGCAATAAATAACAGGTATCTTACATCCAGCTTGTTCCTCAAAGCCAAGGCAAGATAGAGATATATCCGAGAAGATCCAAAAACATCTTAGTTCCTAAGATATACTCAATGAGAAGAGTTGTAACTAAACATCACATCTATATGACACATATTTCTTGGACTCTAGTTCTTTATCATGTGCTTTGTTATTTGGATTTGAAAATACGTTTTTGTATGTGTGTATTCAACTAGCTCAATATATTTCCAAGGCAGAAGTTCTTTGTCAACTTCAAAATTAGCAAATCCAGAGTCTATAACGTCTTTAAGATAATTATAAGGCATACTTGGCATTTGAGTAGCATGTGCAAAACTTCCCTTTAAAATGGGGATAGAGCCAGGCAATTAATAAATGTAAATGTAATGAAAAGTGAATATGGTTGCTTGCTGCCTTTAATAATTTCCCTTTTCTATCATTCAATCAATATATAATTCAGTAGTAGCTTTTGGAGGAACTCTGGGGATGCATGCATATCTGCTTAGTGAAGTTGTAGAACTCTCTACTAAAGGGTGATCTTTTGCAAATTCCCTGAAGCCACCATAAATAAGGCACATCTTTTAAATGTACTTGCCTAACTATTACTTCTCATGAAATATTTGTAGGATTGCCTATCCCCAATAGTTTCTGTTTGTTCTATAGATGTGGCTGTCAACCCTGAAGCTGGCCTGACCGAAGCCATTTTGAGGCTTCAGTGTTGCCATACTGGAGCTGAGGAATAGGGAGGAGGGAATAGAAATAACGGGTTTTGTAGCCAAACCAAAATACTTTCTCCTGGGAACCAAGAATATTCCCCCAGGTGGAGTGACGTTACCAGGCAAACGGACGGCACCTTGATTGAACCACGTGACTGATTGTTTGAGAAAGGGGAAAAACCTTTACTTTTAATTAAGGTGAAAAGCACGGAAACATTTAGAGCCAGTTTTCACCAGCCTGTGCCAATATGATATGTCCAATAAAACTATTCTTTGAGGAACCCACCTGCCTCGGAGTTTTATTTGCTCTGGGTGTATTACTTGGAACCCTGAGAGTGGCAAGGTGGGCATGCTTTGGGTCACTTTGGTGAAACAACCTGATGAAACCTAGAAGCATGCCTTCTCTGTCATGGTGCTCCCCCCCCCTCCCTGATATTTGGATGATCCTGATCCCATTAGCCTTCTGGAAGGCTGTGAAGACCTGGCTTTGCCCCAATCATTGGGACCTTGATGCTAGTATAGGCTGGTGTATGTATATAGCATGTATATTTTATCAGAGCAATTTTTAAGGGCCTTTGCTAAGTTTTCTTTAATGAATTCTATTTGTTTATTGTGTTTCTATGTTTTTCTTACCTTCCAGAGTTCCACTGTTTAAGATGGATGACACTGTCCATTTATTAGACAAATGATTTTTGTCAAATTTGCCTTTCAGCCCATGGACCAGGCTTCTCTTAAGAACAGCGATGTTCTCATCCTGACTGGACTCACTCAGATTCCCACAGCCAATCCAGATGGAATGGTGGGCGAATTTTGCAGTAACCTTGGTAGGTGGCTGGGCAGTGGTTTTGCTTGCTTTGTAATCTGACTTGGGAAATCTATGCAGGATATGGGAAATAGCTCTAAAGCTCATTTAATCAATCCAAGTGACTGCTTCTTCTTCTTCTGTGGCATAACACCAGCAGTTCAGATGGTATTTTTACAGGGTGCCTTTGTCTTTCTCACAAATATAATTAGCGAGAAATGCAAATTGCACAGGGTGGGGTGGGGGGAGAACTATTTTGGAACAAATCTGGCATAATGAGATTAAGTTATTTGCTCCTGTTCGCTCTCTGCTAAATAGTAGCAACATTGCTAACAAATAAGTTCTGTTTTGAATGGAGCTCTGAGGAGAATCTCCCAATCTTACGCCATCTTCTGTTTGGCTAACTTATAACCCATTTGCATTCTTTGGAAACATCATTTCCCTTTGCCATTTATCCTCTTTTCCTACACTTGATCACTGAACACACTGCAGGAGCAAAAGGGGACATGACCCAAAATCTAGAAATGAAGGCTGCCTTTGATTAACATTGGCCATGTGTCCACAGTTCTAGAGGCTGGACTTCATGCAGCAGCTCTGCGTGATATGGGACCAATTCCTTTTCACTTCCCCAGCTTCAGACTTAAAAGCAAGAAATGTGGGAGGCTGTAATTTAATAGTGGACTTCACAGTTTGCATAGAAAATGTCCCAGGTTCAGTTAAGACTGAGGACAATGATCTAAAACTCTATTGGGAAGCCTAGAGAGTGCTAAGCTGGACTAAGAGATTTGGCTTTATAAAAATTCAGCATCCCGATTTGTAAGTCTGCATGTGGATTTGTCTTCTGGTTTAATTGCTACACAGTCTTTTGTCTCTGCTATAAGGAAGGAAAAGATGGAGGAAGGTTTAGTAGTTTTTGATTACTCTGTGCTCCTTTAAAAAAAAAAAATCCTCGCTGCAAAATCCTCGCAGTTCATATTTCTGCAGTAACCAGACAGATGTCTCTGGGAAACTGATAAACAGGATAATACAGTCTCTATTCACCCTCTATTTTGCTGTCTTTGATTCAAAAGCACAGGTCTCCTGCCATCTTTTTGCTAGCATGCTGGCTAAGGAATTCTGGGAGTTGAAGTCCACCCTTCTTAACAGTTGCCAAGATTGAAGACACTGTTCTAGGCTAGGGAGATGCTATTCCAGAGGGCAGGTGGCCAGACAAAAGGCCTGCTTCTTAGGCTCCATCAGATGGCATTGTTAGATTGAGGGAACACAATGTGAATCCACTTTATCAGATCTTAGGGGACAGTCAGAAATAATGACAGAAAGGATGGTTCTCAGCTATCCAGGCCTTGTGCCATGAAACATTTTTGGGGTGACAACCAGCTCCTAAAGCTGTAGCCAGAAACTCAAAGAGGTTCAGGACCGAGGCACAACTATAACTGCCAACACTGGTGCTCTTCTGGGTCAGCTGGAGGTTCTGAGTGGTCTTCAAGGGCAACTCCAGGTAGAGGACATTGCAGTAATCTGCATGCAAGGTGAGAAGGCATGAGTGACCACGAGAAGGGACAGCTGCCCCAAATTTGCCACTGATACTGTTATTACTCCCAAGTATGTGCTGAAGATAGCACTTCAGAATGCTTCCAAAGTACTCAGGCAACTCATTTCCCATCCTTACTCTTTTTCTGAAAAGTTCAAGGTTTGGAGAAGGAGATGGAATTTCTTCTGCTAGCAACTTTCCAGAGGAGCTGATTACATTTGATACATACAGGGAAGAGGAAGGAGAAGGGAAGGGAAGGGAGGAGAGGGGGATGAGAAGAGAAAGGAAGGGAATGAAGGAGAGGGGAAGGGAAGGGGAAGGAGAAGGGAAGGGAGGGGAAGAGAAGGGAGGAGAGGGGAAAGGAAGGGAAGGGGAAAGGAAAGGAAAGGAAGGGGGAAGGGTTGTTGGTGGGTAAAGATCTGGTAGCTGCAGTGGTTTATTTCTTTATGAACCCCCAGCAAGCAACAACGGAGGGACTTCAGTGGCCTTAGGGAGGAAGCTTTTTCAAGAGCTTATTTCCCCACTAGAATTTGGGTTCATTTCTTGTGTTAGGGTTTGGTTTTTATTTCTGCTATTATTCTCACCCTCTCCCATTATGATTTAGGAGATAAAAATAGGTATAGGTAGCTGTAAAATTTGGGTGGAAGCGGCAGGGTACACTAGAGGAGACTGTCCAGGATAAAATGCTTTGGTGAAACAAAGTAATCACTTCTTCCCCGGTGGGGAAAGGGAGCTCTAATTGAAACGGAAATGAAAATATGTGAATCTCATCATTTCAATTCTATTAAAACATTCTTAAGTCTATTTTAGACTTTGCCCTTGGATTTTTATTTAAGGGACTGATATTATGTGTGTGCATTTGAAGGTATATCTTTTTAATTATACTTATTAATTAATACCATATTTCTCATAATGGAATTAATTATTATGCACAACATACATAGTCCAGACTGGCTTTTTATTTTTTTCTTTATTTAAGCAATGGCTTCTGAGTAATTGTTTTTATTATGGACCTTTGTCTCCATTTACATAAAGTAATTGTATTTTCTGTTGATTGTTAACAACCCTTGGCAAGGACAACCAAACTTATCAACAATTCCCTGTAATTTCCATTTATAAAATTGGTAAGGACTTCATTTCTTTTCTTTTTCTCTCTCTCTCTTTTGGTTTATAGATAGGTATCACCACAGCTGTGATTACAAATTTAGAATTCGCTAGCAAATTAATTTTCACTGTCGGCAAAACTGATAATTGTTGAGCTGTACAATGTCACGGGTGCAAACAGTATAATTTCCCAGCTTCCTGAAATAGTCCATGGGATCAGGAGGGGAGAAGCATTTTATTTGCCCAGTTTTATAGCCTGTTTTATCAAACGGTGTCACAGCAACTTGCAAGAAAATAAGGTTGCTAAACTAATAACAAATATAATTAGATCTAAGTGGGAAGAGTTGTGAAATATTTTTTTTTTTGTTTAGGCTGCCAATCCTACTTAGTTCTGGTGTGATTTTGTTCACTTTCAGCTGGCTAAGCTTTGTTGACTTTTATATTAATTGTAATTGTTATTATTATCCCACCTTACACAACTCCAGGTGATATCTACATGATGCTTCTGCCCTCTTATTTTCTGCCCAACAACTGTGAGGTGAATTGGGCTGAGAGAGACTGATGAGTCCCAACTCACTCAGCCAGCTCTACTTATATCGGAACTAGAACTCACAGTCTCCTGGTTTCTAGACAAGCACCTTTACCACTACACCAAACTGTTGTAGCTCCAGTTCCCAGTCCAGCTCCGCTCTGAAAGGATTGAATATGCTCTGCACTGTCCTAGTCCTATATCCATGTTCTCAGATGTCTAGAAATTCTCAGTCATCCAGGTCATGGTTGTCCCAAAGGTGCTTTTTCAAGAGGTGACTGGACTTACTGGTTTTTCTTTGAAGTCATTTTGCTTCTCATCCAAGAAGCTTCTCAGCTCTGACTGGATGGCGTTGAAGCCATTTGGAGGAATGGAAATCCTTCCATTCCCCATCAACTAGTCAGAGCTGAAGAAGCTTCTTGGATGAGAAGTCCAGTTGCCTTCTTGAAAAAGCACCTTTGGGATGTTCTCGGATGCTTACCTGCAATTGAATTCCTTATAGAGAGTCTTGTATTTCAGGGATCCTTTAACCTATAATGCCTAAATGTGCACTGGATTACTTTCCTCATTCGCCTGCTTCTCATCCAGGATGTTCCTTGCTTTTGATTGGTTGTAATCAGGATTATGTTGTCTTCTATAGAATTTTGACATCATCTATCAACTAATTTGCAGTTACATTTTTCAGAGCAACTTGTCCCAACGTAGCCTTTTCTGATACTTTACACTATCACACCCAACAATGTTCTCAGTTGAGCCCCTGGGCAATGATGATGACAGTCCAAAGGAGCCCTTGGCTCTGCCTTCCTGCTAGCTATGAGAATTATTTCATTCCAGGAACTCACAAATCTTCCCTTGCATGACTTTCTAGTTATTTTACATGTTTGGGCTGCAGTTGCTGGAAAGCCAGCATGATGACACTTGCAGAGTTTAATCTGTCCTATAATTTTGTCTTTTGAAGGATACGTGTGTATGTGTACGTGTGCCTATACGTTTACGTGTTTCAGTACCAGGACCTGTTTCCCCGACTTGGTTTTTTTTTTTAGTCAAAATAGCTTTCTGGAACTCTGCTGCCCTCTCCTGGCGATAGGTGTTATTATGGGCTTTAAGGCGGGGGGGGGTCTTGTTGCAAGTGCTGCATAAGGATGCGTTTATTAGTCTAAAAGGGATGTAACGCTAAAGTCTTTTCATACCAAGCGAGTCAGAAGTGAAGAAAATAAATAGAATGCCATTAAACACTTAGTACTTTTTAAAAAGCTAGACTTTTAAGCACAGGTGCAAAGGAATCATTTCACTTTGGCCACATAGAACTGGCAGTTTTTTGAAACACCAAATACGGAATGAACTCGAAAAGTTATGTGTAGGATGGTAGAATCAAGGAAAATATCTCAGCAAGATCAGTCCTAATCCTGCTTTTCTTTTGCTTATCTCTCTTTGCTAAGCGGAGAGCTTTCTTTGCTTCAACGTGATTTTATTTGCTTCCTCCTCTTTTCTCCCTGGCTGGTTCCTTCCCTCTCCCCCTTTGCTCAGCAGAGAGATTTTGCTTGCTTGCTGTCTTTCCCAGCAGAGAGCAGCTCTGTAAGTTATTTCCTGTATCTCTCTCAAGCAGTCACAGGATCTCATCCCATTTTCCCTGTCCAAGCCTTAGGTATGTCTAGTCTATTGAAAAGAAGGACTGAGTGTGATATGATAGCAGCCTTCCGGTACTTGAGGGGCTGTCACAGAGAAGACAGGTCAACCTATTCTCCAAAGTGCCTGAGAGCAGGACAAGAAGTAAAGGTGAAAGATCATTAAAGAGAGATCCAACCTAGAATTAAGGAGAACTTACCTGGTAGTGAAAACAGTTAATTAGGGGAATGGCTTACCTCTGGAAGTTGTTGGTGCTCCATCATTGAAGGCTTTGAAGAACAAATTGGACAACCATTTGTCTGGAATGTTATAGGGTCTCCTGCTTGAGCAGGACTACAAGACCTCCAAAGTCTCTTCCAACCCTATCATTCTATGTTTCTCCCTCCCATTGGCCAGAGAGCCCAGGGACACCTCTAAAGCTGTGCAATGGAAGACGGGATCAGGCAAGGATTTTTGAATGCGAAAGGTTTCAGATCCTGGCTATGTGGCCTAGCTGACCAGGAGGCCTCTGGAGTTTGAACTGAGTTGAGTTGAGCCACCATCACATTTCTGCCTAGCTCCTGGAGTGCTTCTCATAGCTTAACCTCTGTGTCTATGTAGTACTTTGCCTCTGCTATTGCTGGACATTTCCTTAGTTCCTACAAAGTGCTTTTGAAGCCATAGAAACAGATCTAGAGGCCTGTGTGCAGTGCACCAGCCAAAAAATTGAGATCCCTGCATTAAGTTATATGATGGCTTTGTTGGTACACAGATACACATAACAATTGTTTTATTTAAAGCTAGACTACAAACATCCAGATGATTAATTTGCCACCTAGTGGTCACACATGATGCTACATATAAGTAGTCCTTAACTTACAACCAGTTGCTTAGCAACTGCTTGAAGTTACAATGGATCTCCCCAAAACATTCCAAAGTTCCAACAGTCCCCCACCCCCAGTCATGTAACCACATTTCAAGTGCTCAGTAACCAGCCCACATTTACCACCATTTGCAGCATCCTGCGGTCATATCACCATGATTTATGTCATTTTTGCCAAAAATCAAAGTTGTATGCAAAAATGCCTCATAGCGAACAATGTCAGGCTGGGACATGGCAATAATCTGCAGTCAGTCTGAGGTTGGAACTTGAAATCAAAGGACAAAACAGTAAATCTTATCTAAGAAACAAACCAAAGACAGAGACAAGAATGAAGCCAAAGAATAACTGTGAAAGCAAAAATGCACTTACACTTAGAAAGGGTTTATTATTGCAGCAAGTCTAAATTAGAGTAGGAAGACCCCTTATATACCCACTCTGTCTTGGAGAATCTTGGATAGGTTCACTTTCTCCAAAGCCAGAAGATTCTTCATTGAGAAGTCTGCCACCTATATCATTATGGAAAGAGATAGCCCCATGTTAAAAACTATTTTTCCCAGATCTTTTATATAATTTGATTTACAATCTTGAGTACACCTGTATAGTACCCACAAGAGCTGCCATAATCAAAGGCCTCTCCATAGGCATGTATTGGGCACTTGATTCTATTTTTAAAAATCTTTTTAGTTAGAAAAAAAGTAAATGAGAAACCAGCAAGCTACAAAGCAAGATCCTCAAACTCAAGCACAATTTTTATTTGTATTGGAGCCATCCTGAAAAATGAAAATAATTGCCTATTGCTTTCTCTGGAAATATACCTGCCATGGGGTATTTTATGTCTGATCCTGCGTCCCATGATAGCCGTAATATGTCCATAACATACTCTCAAAATTCTTTTATGTTCCCAGTGGCCCCAAAAGTCATTAACCCTGATTTATAACTTTGTTTTTATTAACCAGCTGTATTAGTTATACTGTTTTCTATACCTTTTACAGGAAAAATGTGGGGGGGTTTTGGTTGTTACTTTTATCGTAAGATTCTCAGTTTTTCTTGTGACTTCTCCAAGAGAACCCTTGTTCTGAAGAGAAAAATTAGATGCTTTAATTAACTAATAAACAAAGAGATAAACGTAGTTAATGCAGACTTGAAATCTTGTGCGTAGCCATGGCTAGAATATAAAAGTGTGGTGTAGGCATAAAAGGCTTCTGAAAACGTCTGAACAGCTATTGGAAAAAATGCCGTTTTCGGGGTTGCTAGATATAAACCCAAAAAATGAATAAATACAGAAGTCTAGTATTGTTAATGAAATGGACCAACGTGAAGCACTGGTTCTGTTCCCAGAAAAGAGGGCACTTTCCACAATGCATGGAAAATGTATGAAAAAAGGTTTTGACTTAATAATTGTGGACATCTGTCTTTTCTAAATTCAGAGGAGTTTGCCAATGCTTGTTTGCTTTATTGACAATTAATGAAACCCCTGTGTTCAGAGACAATATACTTCAGTATCCTCGTGTTCAGGAGAAACCACAGGGACAGCTGCCTCCATTATGCCATGTTTGTGAGTTTTCTTAATTGGACACTATTGGAACTGTATATCTTACGTTTTTTTATTGCCTTGTGTCTTTGTTAAGCTCTTACAGTTCGAAATGGAGGAAACGTACTGGTCCCTTGCTACCCCTCTGGAGTGATCTATGATCTTTTGGAGTGTCTCTATCAGTACATTGACTCTGCCGGACTCTCCAACATCCTCTTCTACTTCATTTCACCTGTGGCAAACAGCTCTCTTGAGTTTTCCCAGATCTTTGCCGAATGGTAGGTAGCAGCAGCTTCTGTTTATCAGCAAAGAGATTCGAGACTTTGGCTGGTCACTTCATTTTTTAATATGTTTCTGAGAAATGGGGAAAAATCACTCTGGCCTGGGGAGGGGGCATTCAGGGCTCTTGGGGGTGTGTGTGTGTGAAATGGAGTTTTAAGCCTTTTGTCTTTAAACATCCTCCATCAAAAAGTTTGAGCCCACCCATTTCAGAAACTTTAGAAACTTATAAAAGGGAGCAACCAGCCCAGACAGTGGGCTGTCCATCCTTGTTCTGTATATTCAGAAGTATTTCATATTTTTCCGAGCCAGTGGCTATACAAAAATGCTGTGTGTCTTATTTATTATTCACATATAATCCATGTGGTGGATTCAGAATGTCAGTTCTATTTTGACAATTATCCTCTTGATTTTTGATCCGTGAAGATTCCTAAAAGAAAGCCAGGTAGTAAACTGGTAGTCCACCAGATAGCTCCCAGAAATTATTTCCCCAAACCATAGTGGCTGGTGTCTCTTTCTTCTATAGCTGCGCTACCTCTATAAATAATCAACAGAAGGGGAAGCATCTCAGTCTGATATAGGAAAAACACCCAAAGAGTCATTTTAACTCCTTCAAGACATACAGATTTATTATGACATAAGTGCCCAGGATCGATGCCCATGAAGGGATGTACTGTGATTACATTGTTAGTTTTCAAAGCACCCCCAGATGTCTTGTTCCTCTACTTCAGTGGGATCCTAGAGAAGGTTCCAGATTTATTTAACTATTTGGCTGTTGCTGCCACCAAACTTTGGCTGAAGAGCTGGGCAGTAGGTGGCAGCAGTTACTTGCTGTGTGTGACCAGACAGGCTTATAATTCTGGATTGTTTTGCTCTCTCTTTTCAACTTTAGGTTATGTCACAACAAGCAGACAAAAGTATACCTACCAGAACCTCCCTTTCCTCATGCAGAGGTAAGTTGGTTTCCCTAAATGTGCAGAGAGTCCATTTCATTCATTTAAAATGAGAAAGGATGGAGATATCCTCTCTTGCTGAATAGGACTATTGGATCCTAGGGCTGTGACTCGCTTCTCCAACTGTAAAATTATTGATGAGTTGTGATCTTAAAATGACAGCGCATACATACATTTGTTAAGCTATTTAGTTTTAATTTAATTTTAATTAAGTTTCATTTTTGTCCTGGCCATCCCTATTTCTTAGACTGCATCTCTGGCATATCATTCAAAGACCAAGTGCAGTTCAGATATAGCTTAGTCTTGGTTCCATTGGCTTACTATATAATCCTTCATGGTCTACAGGCCCAAATAATTCCTGAGGCTACTTTTTCTTGGAATTATGGATGAGTTTAGGCAGGCAGCCCAAGTGTTGTGGGCTTGGATTTCTGCATTGAAGAGAAGGCCTGATTTGATGACTGGCCCCTCCCTGCTCTGTGGGTGTTATGTTTTATAAACAGAAGACCCTCTAACTCTTAAACCCAACATAGAAGTAATTTAGAACAATGTAACCTTCCCATGGTGGTTTTCTGGGACAGATGAGTAGATATTCATTAATAAGGACTTCTTGCTTGGTTAAGTTTCCATGGTCTCTGCTTCCAGGTGTGGCTGAAGTGGGTGTCATTTTGAAGTCTAAAGCTATGGAAAGCTATTGTCATTTCATTTTGTTAGACTTAGACTTAGAATAACTTTATTGTCACTTTGAATATACACTAATCGGCATACATTAAAATGAAATTTCGTTGCATACAGCTCTCAAAGAGTTTCCACCTCTAATATACACTACATAAACATGAATAAATAAATAAATAAATACAAAATTATGCATATAGCCACATATGTTATATGACACGGAGAAACAACAGTTTAGTTTGGATGTACAGTGTACATGTACATGGCGAGAGAAATAAATCTGGTGAGTTTACCAGACGGATTGCATATGGAACAAAGATGTTACAGAATCTGGAAGTCCTGCTAGAAATACTTTGAAACCTCCTCCCAGAGGAGAACAACAGAAACACCATAAAGAGGATGTGTGGGGTCTCTAACAATGCTTTGAGCTCTAAGCACATAGCGCTTATAAGCAGTATCCTAAATAACAGGAAGTGAGCTTCCTATGATCTTCTCTGCTGTCCTTACCACTCTCTATATGGACTTCCTATCTGAGGCACTGCTGCCACCAAACCAAACAGTGATGTTGGTTGCCTTTTTTAGTAGATGGCTTCCTGTCTCTTGTGCCCAAACCCGTAATACCAGGGCTTCATAATTTATTGTAATAGTATAGGCTACAATGAAAGGCCTTTTAAGCTGTAAGCTATATGAGGGAAACTTGGGAGATAGAGGAAGTCCACTACAGTGCCTTCCTTACCAGTTCTGAAACTGGGAGAAGATTGGCTTGGAATTGCCAACTCAAATCAAGGCAAAATGGCTTGCTAAATATGTTGCCATGTTGTTGTTGTTTTAAAAAGAGTTGCCTCATAGATTTCTGCAGTTTACATCTGTGCTTATTGATCTTCCAAACTGCATCCACTTTGTATGAAAGAAAAAGCAAGCTGTTGGAGAATGCCCTTGTTTTTAATGCTGCAATTTAAGCTTAGAAAATGTATTTGGTTTTTGTTTGGGGTTTTTGTTTTTCTATCTCCAGCCTCTGGAGATTTTGGTCAATATAGTGTAAAAGGTATCCTTTAAGCTGCTGCTTTTCCTTCCATCAACGGGAAACAAGAAGAAATTGAATATGTTTTCAGAAGTCTGTACCCATTTATTTAATACATTATTATTAGTCGTTCTTGTCTTGTCAAGGAAAATGTCCATTAGCAACACCAAGGCAAAGCTCCTCATTTTGGGGCTGTGGCAAGACTTGCTTACAGATCCCTTTATCTCTGCTCTCTGGAGATGAAATTCTTACAAAGGAATTCATCTCCTACAATTGCCTGCTGACCCTCCAGGTTTCATTGCTGGAAGAAATGCTCTGAAGAGGAGAACCATATTTGACTTGGGAGCTGTACTTTCTTTCGCTGTCTGGGAGCCACGGAGTATATAGCCTACAATATTGCTACTTTACTTTATTTATAAACTAAATCTTGCAAGACCAGACATTACAACCACATGATCTTAGCCAGAAAACTTAGAAGCAAGACCAACTTCCATTTTTAATCCTCTGGGAACAGAGGCTGGAGGGGTGGGTTTAACAGTCACTGAAATGTGTCTTCAAAATAATTATTAAAGAAAAAGGCAAATAACCATCTTCCTCCTTCTGAATACCAGCTCATCCAATCAAACAAACTGAAGCATTACCCCAGCATCCATGGAGATTTTAGTAATGACTTCAAGCAGCCTTGTGTGGTGTTCACTGGTCATCCCTCACTTCGGTTTGGCGATGTGGTGCATTTCATGGAACTGTGGGGGAAATCCAGTCTCAACACTGTTATATTTACAGGTATGATTTCTAATGTAATTAATAGCGAAACAGAGCTGTATTTTTAATGTGTGGACCTGGATAAGTAATTTACAGACCATAGGCATCATCTTTTTACCAAGCCCACAGAGACTTCACAGTTAAAGTCAATATGGTTTTCCACAGACATTTTATCATTATGGAAAGTAAATGGGGCCTTAAAAATAAAGAGCAGTAGTTTTAATTGGGCCCGAAAGGGAAATGAGCAGTTAATAAAGTTCTTCTGAAATTGATCAAGTTTGAATAATTAATTAAAATATTGGCATCCTTCTGGTTAAAAGGGACACCTTAGAACCATCTCCAAGGGCAAACCCACAAATCATGTTTTGTGACAGCATGTTCAAGAAAAAGTAGGTTTGCTGGATGAGGCCAAAAATAAATCAGTCCAGTACTTGGAGCTCAACATTAACCAGTTAAATGCCCCATGTGGGTTCCCAGAAATTGTTTTCTTCTGCTTTACTTAAAACATCTTGTCTGTCTAGATGTGTGGGAACTGTCCCAGACAGCCTGGCCATTCTGGATTTTCCCACAGAACTTTAGGTTTTTGCTGTAACTCAGAGAAAAGATGTGCTACATCGCACGTAACTTAATACTGAAGTTGAAACAGGGCTGCTCAAGTAACTTTGGGAAAACATTTTGGGCTGAAGCCCACAACTTTCTATTTATATGTTGGAAAGCTCTGAAGAAATATTGCTGCCCATCGTATCAACATTTTCTTTCAAAGATAGGGAACTGTTTGAGGAGTACTTCCCTTTACATTCAGTTTCCTTGTTGCAGAATGAACTATTTCAGATCTGACTCTGGTTTAATAGAATATTTAATTAAATATATAGTTTCCTCTCCCCACCACCCACCCACTGACCTCTTGCCTTTGCCTCTTGATTAAATTTCCAATAGGAAAGAAGTGATAATTCTTCTAGATGAATTGCCACTGTTGTTCTACATGAGACTAATTGATATAATTTTCTACTGATTATCTGAAAATAACTAGATTAGCCTTCCCCACCATGGTATCTTTCTTATGATGTGTTGGTAATGGGAATTGTGATTCATTATGTCATGTTGAGGGATGTCAACAGATAGGGATAACCTGAACTAGGTATTTCTTCCCTTGAAGTCCTTGAATAAGAGCACGTTTTTATTTATGTTAAATTTGAGGTACAGTAGAAGCCCTATTTTTATAGTGTTATACAGCTCCTTACTTTTTAGACAAGTGCTGTGGTGAAAGTAGATCTAATATATAAATCTGATGGTAATCCAATTTTCAGGCCCAACTATTATAGGACAATCCTATTTGTGGTTACTCAGAATTAGGTTCCATAAAATTTGATAGGAATTGCCTGAGAGTCAGAGTATCCAATAACTTTCCCCACCTTGTCTGTTCCCATATGGATGATGAGAAATGTAATCCAAAGTATCTGGAAGGCACCATGTTGGAGAAGAATGATGGATCAGATGGCAACTTCAATTAACAAAGCTGTTGTAAAAGCCAGATGATATGAAACTTTAATTCTTAATGGGAATAGTTGTACTGCTCGTGGACTGTTTTAAAAATATTGGGAGGTAGATGTATTGGCTAAAACTTGTCCCTGTTGAATTCTTCTGTCAAAGTGATTTCATTCAAATCAGGAGCCTGTGATGAGTGGGTAGGGCAAGAATGGAAAAATTAAATTACCGGTACTTAAAACAATGTGTTGGAGAGTCAACAGATTCATAATAAAGAAGTGGCTAGTAAAATCCTTGAGCAAATATGCAAATGTAAATTTCTCCAAAGATCCTGCCATAGCATTATAGGAAAGAAAACTTATGCTAGCAGACACAGCCATCCAGTCCAGGGGAGCTTGGTACCAATGTTGTTTCTTCCTTCTTGTGTCTCTATTCAAATATCAGAGTTTGGAGTGTTTAGATCAACAAAGGCTTTGGGCAATAAGCCAGTTCTTTCTCCTTTTCCTTGTCACCAGCCCTCTTTTTGATGTCTTTGAATCAAGCTTCCTGATTCCTGGTGACCCACACTGAATTTTCAACATTTTCAGAAATGGGTCGCCCTTGTCTTCTTCCCATGCTGAATGAGACTGACTGGTCCTAAATCACCCAAGTAGCTTAATGCATAAAGTGGAATTAGAACTCAGTGTCTCCTGCCATCTAGCTCAGTGCCTTTAGCTACTACACAAAATTGATTCTTATACTCCTCTTTATTTGTCTTGCCTTTGTTTATTCTATGCATCTTCTTTGTCTCAGGACTTGAAATCTTGGTCATTAAGATGTCCCCAAGCCATATAGTCCCTGCTTTCTGGTTTAAACCAAAGTCCCATATCCTGTAGAGGAGTGTATACTTTGACAAAGTTTCGGCATAATACTAAACAGTAGGTTTCTTTCTTTCTTTCTCCCTCCTCCCTCTACTGTTTACAGAACCTGACTTCTCTTATCTGGATGCATTGGCCCCCTACCAGCCACTGGCCATGAAGTGCATCTATTGTCCTATAGACACCAGGTTGAATTTTATCCAGGTGTCCAAACTACTCAAAGAAGTACAGGTAATCAAATTTACTTGTCTTAATTTGCTTACTGCAAGTCCAAATTTTACTTTACCCAAGTATGGGTGCTTCCAAAATTCATTCTGCTATATCTGATAGAACAGAGGCACCGCGGGAGGGGGGATCAATCATGGAGAAATGATGAAAGCAGTGTCACACCACCAGGACACAAATTCCATCCCTTTTATAAATGTGTTCTTGTGGTAGAGTTTGTGTTGCAATGGTCCGGTGTTGCTTTCATCATTTTAATGAAAACCTCTGCTTTTGCAGATGTGCCTAGAAATATTCTTCATGCCAATTTATTGCTCAGTGAAGAAAATCTAAAACATTATCATTGGCTATATTTGAAGAGTTCTAAAGAGGCTAATATCTTTTTAGAGACTGGATTTTTGCCAGACTCCATTATGTGAAGTTTTGTTGAGCATGCAACTGACATTTGTCCTCCTGTAATACGGACGTGTATTACAAAAGCAGAAAACACTCCAACCTCCAACCTAGGTTGGCCTGACCCCATTTTTCCAGCCCTCTCGGGCTCCTTGTCATTTATGTTTGGCAGTGCAATTGTCCAAAATCAACCATGTGGCTGATTGCCATTTTGAGATGAGGAACACGTGGGACATGGTAAGTTCTAAAATAATTTTAACAGCAGTTGAGAAAAAAAAAACACACCAGCCATAAAGAAAAGTCTTATGTGACTTGTTCTCACCTACGTGGCCTCATCATGTTAGTATAGCCCTCAGGGGCCCCTAGAATTTAGGCCGTCATTGTGAGACAGCTGCACATTTCAAATATTATATTCCTTGCAGCATAGCATTTTACCAAAGCTGTAGTAGTACAATAAAACTCCAGTTTTCCACATCTCAACTGAAAGGAAGCCGCATACAATGGATAAAATTCAGTTGGAAGTTGCATAATGGTATCATTGGTGTCCATTTATGTTATTTGTGTAATGACATCATTATCCAAATGATGTAATTTTGGTATCATTTGTGTAATGGTGTCATAATATACAGTAGGGGCCAAAATTGTGGAAACCTTTTGGAAAAAGTGTATTTTTGAGGTTTGATGGTTAATAACACCACTTTTTTAATAATGTCACGGAATAAAATTAAAATAATGATGCAAAGAGTTGACTGGCCGCCCAGAAAGCGATGTAAAATAGTATTATTAAGTGAACAAGGACAGTTATAAAGAAATTAGAAGAAAAATTGGTGGAAACTTAACCAAAGGTGGCATTTCTAAGTTTTTGAAGAGGTTTAAGGAGACTCAGTCACTACAAAACCACACTGGTAAAGGCAGGAAAAGGTGCACAACAGCAAGTGATGATAGAAGAA
>JANHFL010002047.1:40818-53096 GCA_032468155.1 Oxyrhabdium leporinum | reverse complement strand
AGGAAGGAAGGAAGGAAAGAAAATAAGGAAATAATTCCCCATTACACATATGCAGAGCTATGTTAACCAATAGCCCTGGTGAGAAGATTTCAGCAATTAATTACCTTCAAAATGAACTACTTGTTAAAGTCATAAAAGACATTCCTTATAAATTAGGAAGGCAAAAGTATTTAAGGAAGGCAACACTGATCCCTTGAAATGTAAAAAAACAAATGAACCTTTATCTTGGCTTAAGCTAATGATTTTAAAAAGGAAGAAATCAGAAACAGGTTGTGAATAAATTGATTCTGCACAGTAAGAGAAATGAGGCTTGCATAACAGGCTAATCCATTTCAGGAGGAAAATAATATAAACTGTAGTTTAGCAAAAAAAAATGTAAATCACCTTTGGATTTTTGGATCAAAGTGTATGCTTATCTTTCCAAAGATCAAAGAAAATAACCAAACCCTTATCAATAGAAGAAAATATTTGTAGCTCCGGGTTGAACTGTGGAGTCCTTTGTATTCTCTTAACGTTTGTTTTCTTACAGATGTTTTATTACCCAACTAGGTAACATCTTCAGTGCTAGCTAACTGAACTGTAGAGTTGAACAAGATATCACAGTTAGATATATAGCACATATCTATGCATTAGAAGATTTAAAGTACAGCAATAAAAATGACTTATTTTAATGTGAGACTAACGCAATAGATCTGAACTGAGCAACCATGGAACTGTCTAGTACAAGAAACACAAATAGATTTTTAGGATCAAACCTAGGACACATAGTAAAGTCCAATACTACAAATACAGTACATGGGATTCCCAGAAATACTGAGAAGACTTTAAGGAAACCTTCAGCCTTCTTGTGCAACATATTTCTGTCAGAATTCTCTCAAGCATAGAAGCAGCTACAGACATGGCAACTAATACATGCTTTCCTATATGAAACTCGAGAGAAGAAATTTACAGGGAAAAGTCCAGTGTTTATTCAAACTGAAAAGAAGAGGATTGTGTGCAAACTGCAGAAAAAAAACAGGCTTCCAGGATGCAGAATGAAAAACCAAATCTAATGTTGCTTTCAAAAGGATTTAAGGAAGGCAAGGCTGATCCCTGCCTATATTTGAATTTTAAAAATAACAAATGAACCTTTATCTTGGCTTATGTTGATGATTTCAAAAAGGAAGAAATCTCCTCAACCAGGAACAGATTGTGAATAAATTGAGCCTGCACAGTAGGAGAAATAGGGCTTGCATAATGGACTAGTCCATTGCAAGAGAAAAATAATATAATATTGAAGAATCTTGCCATTAAAATTCCATCTAGCTTATCCCTGATATATTGATATTCTATCTGCAGAGTTTAAACTGTGAGGAATGAATTGGAATATACCGTGCATAGCTTACATCTGAAATATCTTCTCACGATTAAAAAGGATTTGTAACAAAATACAGCTTTATTGTATAATCCTCTTCAGGTTCTACCAGCTGATGTCCTCTTCTAGGGTGTTCCATTTTATTTTCTCCCTCTCCTAGTTTTCTTTCTATGTGTGTGTGGGGCTATTTCTAATAAGTAGTCAGCATGCAGATAGCACCCACAGAGGTGACAAAACAGTTGCTGGGCTGTTGGTTTTTGTTGGTTTTTGTTGGTTCGTTTGCTCCTGACTGTTGGATTTTTACAAACTTGGGTTTCCCCAAACATGCTGATAAGAACCTCATTTGAGAACATCATGCTAATCTAATCTAGCATTTCATTATTACAGGAACAAGCCAGATGCCTCTGGAAATCCTAAAACAGCGCTGCTTTACTCCTACTCATGTTCTGTAGCAACTGAACTTTATATTGTCTCTGATACTGGATGCAATATGTGACCAAGATTGGTCGTAAGCCACTTTTTTCAGTGCCATTGTAATTTCAGTGGTTACTAAATGAATAATTGTAAGTGCAGGATTGTCCATATTTAGAAGTAGAAGTATGCAAAAAGTCTTACTTTGGCAAAAATACAAAGGTCATAGGACTATAGCCTTGTGCTCATGTATTTTACTAAACTATCTTTGGACAAATGAATAAATGTAATAGTTTTGTTTTAAATGATGCATTGCTTATCTGTTATCAATTACGCCCTAACAGAATCAAAATAAGAAATGTTCTTGTATAATAAATAAGATTTATTATTTAAATAATAAATAATAATCATAGTGCATTATTGCTGGTGGTGCAGTGGTTAAAATGCAGTACTGCAGGCTACTTCTGCTGCCTGCTGGCTGCCTGCAATTTGGCAGTTCAAATCTCACCAGGCTCAAGATTGACTCAACCTTCCATCCTTCCGAGGTCAGTAAAATGAGGATCCAGATTGTTGGGGGCAATAGGCTGACCCTGTAAACCTCTCAGAGAGGACTGTAAAGTGGTATATAAGTCTAAGTGCTATTGTTATTGCTATACAATATACAGTGAATATACTGTAAGAGATTAATAAAACAAACAACATAAAGCAAACCTGAGGATTTTGTTAGTTGAAAACCTTTTCTCTTGATATCTAGGTGGCATAAGAATCTTTCTTCTCTTCACTAGTAAAACAATTACCTATTATATAGGCTAATTAGAAGAATCAGTGAAACACATCAGTGGTGAAGGGCCAATTTGAGTAGAGTACTACAGACCAACTCCAAAAAGTAGACAAAATCAAACCACACCTAACCTTAAATTCATTTAATTCAGATGTGGCACTAAATATTTTATGTATTTGGTACTGCATTTAATACTTTTCTCCCACTGTAACTTTAAAAATTACAGTCAGAGAAATGTGTAAAAGAGCTCAAAGAAATGCAGATAAGGATGCACCCTTCTGTTTTATAAGCAAGAACACCCAAATCAAGTTGTGTATGATTGGAACTTATCAGATCCAGTCTACAGAAATCAGGATTTCATAAGCAAATTTCTAAAAAAGTGTTTATGAGTATCCAGGCTTGGTGTTAGACAAGCTCCTAAACAGCTCCCCAAATTCTGCTGACAATATGACCACTGTCATAGATTAGAGGTGTCAAACTCGCATTGTCACGGCAGCATCACGTGACATATTGCAACTTTCCCCCCTCTTCGCTAAACTGGGTGTGGGTGTGGCCAGAGCATGACACATCCGGCCCATTGGTTGCAGGTTTGACAGCCCTGTCACAGATTGTGGAAGTTGTCTACACTGCTGGAGGTCAGCTAGATTGAGAGAGCTACATTGAATTTCATTTTCTTAGATAGGGCCCAGAGTTCAAGTTTTGTTGAGATCCATTTGGATCTTGAGCCCAACTTCTGGAATGTTGGCTTTTCCTGCCAGTTTAGTGTCATCTGCAAATTTGATAATTTGTGCTTCTATTTCCTCATTTAAATTTAAATACCCCTCTAAGCAACAGCAGTATTGCTATCAATACTCTGCCATTATGGAAATAAATTTGTTTGGTTCTGTGACATAATTACATTTGCTATATGGCTGCTTGATGAATAATGGGATCCAAAACTGTTGCACACAGCCTAAAAGAAACAGCAAGGATAGAAAGACGTAGACAAGTATCTTCTTTCTTGAAAAGCAAGTTTCTAACCTTGAAATAATTTGAATGCATGAATTGGACACATACAATAATATCACTTTCAAATGTATTTTTGACATAGACAATGACTATGATAATGATCTATCACTATTGTTGTATGTACATTGAGAGCTTATGCACAGGAGACAAATTCCTTGTGTGTCTAATCACACAAGAATTCCAATAAAAAAATCTAATTCTAATTCTAACAAAATAATATTACCTGTTAAAATAGTATCCAATGTGGTTACATGGCTGATCAATACATTTTTTTCATTTTTATTCAATTAAGAAACTAAGCAAACCAGTCTTATCTATTAAGAGCCCTGGTGGCACAGTGGTTAAAGTGCAGTATTATAGGCAAACTCTGCCCACAGCCTGGAATTTGATCCTGACAGAGCTCAAGTTTGACTCAGCCTTTCATCCTTCCAAGGTTGGTCAAATGAAGACCCAGATTGTTGGAGGCAAGATGCAAATAATGCTGACATTTTAAACTGCCCAGGGTGTGCTATAAACACCATGGGGCGGTATATAAGCCTAAATGCTATTGCTATTGCTATTAATCAGTATCAGATTGTGGCTAGCCTGGCAGTGAGCATGAGAAGAAAATTCAAAGGTAGCATTAAAACAGCACTTAATCCTGCCAATTCAAAACTTTGCTTCACTTGGTCCCATTATCATATTATCACAGGAAGATTGTTGTGATGTTTCAAATTAAATGTCAAATATAATTTCGTGCCAGAACAAGGAACATGTCCGCTCCCTTGGAGACGTTCATGACATGGTGACTCAGCATCTCCCTCCTGCCAAAAACTGGGAAGGGATACGGAGGCCTCTCCCTCTTTCCACAGAAAATCACAGGCACCTGAAAAATGTCCTTGTTAACAACTCAAAGCAGGCTGCGCGGCTTCTTAGCTTCATTTTCCCCTCTTTGTATCAGAACAAACTGTTGGCTTGGATCACTCTGTGGTAATTCCACAGTAGCTATTGCAATACCAGAATTGCTTTCAAGAAAATAGCAAAAGAATGAAGAGAAACATACGTTCCCATAACGCTCACTACAAAGACAAGATCCACAGGATGTGCCTCTTTGATGTGCCTCTAGATCATTACTCAGAGAAGTAAATAGTGGCATGGTAGGAGTCACATCACTCTGTCTTCTCGTAGGTTGAACCAACCAACTGGCAAGGACAAGATGCCAGGTGACTGAGATGCTGCTGCCAAGAGCAAAAAGCCCCCCTGAAGCTTGAGGGTACTGAGTGAGATAAACTGGTGTTAAATGATCATTAAGACCATGATAACAGGTGGCTACCACTCATGCCAGGAGCTTCTTTTTATTTTTTTTAAAGGAAAGCTGTCTCTGCAAAAGGTTGAGAAGCACTTCTTAAATTCGAAGTTCAAGGTGCATATAGTAACGGTGCGAAAGCAAGCTATCCTTGGCAGAGCTTCTAAATATTTCGCAAGGAAAGCGGAGTTGCCAATGGATTCAAACATAGTTAGTAACTTTGCGTAAAAAGCTCTGCCAAACTAGGAAAGCTTTTGTTAGCACCACAGCACCTCTGTGGGCGTTTACAGCAGTGATGAAAAAGAGTATATTGGGACAGTGTTTTGACACACTTAAAGCAAGGTTAATCGTACAATCACTCATTACAGCTCATCACTTAACAGCTTTACTGAAGAGGCTCTGGAGATTCTCTCCCCCCCCCCTCTCAGATACAGACATGGGGTGACAAGGCAGAGTTTGCCTGCATTAACAAGAGAAGGTCAATAACAAGCACAACGCCATACTTTTCTTATTATCTAGCTTTGCATACAGTATTGAATCTGGTGGATCTTATGTGGAGCAGATCCTGGGGAAGAGGAGAAGACAATGCTCTTGTTGAAGGCTGATGGACAACTAAAAAGAAACTGAAAAGAGGGCCCAGAGCCACAAAGATGTACTGTAGGATTCTACCTTATGGTGTGATGGTTAGAACACTTTCTTGAGAAGAGCAGGAAGAGGAAAAACGGGAGAGGCGATGGCTTAGGGAAGCAGCAAGGCCAAAATAATCAACAACACTTCTGCCATGAACAAAATGGAAAAACAGACAAGAAAGAACAATGGCTATTTCTCATTGTCTTTCCTCATGCTTTCTTCAGTATGCAATCATTCACTGTGATAACCACCTATAATTCCTTCCTTACACAAAATGAGTCTTCCTATATAACAGAGCCTACCATTTTATGTCTTATTCATGCCAGGCTATAACTTAACAGCCTTAGTTGGCCATCCATGACTATCATAAATCATCATACATGAAGATAAACTATATAACTCCATGTAAAAGTTATTCCACCTCCTTCATTTTGTCATATAGTATTTTTTTTATCCCTACGTCAAATGGGTTAATTCTTTTCAGTTTCATCAACTTACTTACCAATTTAGTTCTCATAAAAGTATGCAAAATGCTTTAACATTTTATCCTCAAAATGGCCTTTTTAAAGGTCAGACCATTTCTGGTCACTTGGAAAGATCAAATAGGTCTTCCAAGGTCAAGAGGTCTCAATTTCAAAAACCTGTCATATTCTAAATCTCATATCCCAATATATATAACTTCCATTTAATAAAACCAATCTTATGAATATATGTATCTATCATCACTGAACCTAGCTCATTCTTAGCACTCTTCCCTCACTTTCCTCAATCCTCCTGATATAAGGTGGCAGAAAATATGTGGCTATATATTTATAACCATTTGCAGACCCTTAAAACAGGGTAAGGTCAAAGCTGGTTATCTGTGCTCAAGGGTCTTATCACCTCTTCACCTTCTTATTGAGGACCCGTTGAAAAACTAAAATCCTCTCATTACAAGAATTCAGGACGATTTTGTTTGGTTGCATCTTATCAATTATACAGAGTATTTTCAGTTCAGCAACTCCATCTGTTGTTGCTCACTGCCAAGTTTCTTCAATGAGCAGACTCTGGCCAATGCCAGCAACTCTCAGATTGTAGCCCCATGAGCAACAGATGAGAAGCATTATATATTAAAAATAAAACCCTAAATTAAAAACATCCATTAGAAATAGAATTGAACTGTACTAGTAATGTAATAGGTCTTGAAAGGAAACTCTGCTGAGATTTGTTCATGAAAATAGCACTTTGATCCTTCTATTCCACAACACTTCAATGTTCAAAGTTGCAACTCAGCTGTTCTAAGATACAGAAGATGAACACATCTCCTAATTGGTGGGAAGCAGGCAAGAGTAACTTGTAGGACAATCTCTAGATTACAGATCTCACTTTGCATAGAATAGCATGAGTATGCTTGGGGTTAATCTGGGCTTTGGTTGTACTTGTGACGTATTCACCCAAATATGCCTAAAGTGACCAGTAAAATATTTATTATTAGTAGGAAATGTACATGTGGCATAGATGTAACTAAGGTTAGTCTAGACTTTCTCTGTTCTATTAACATGTATCATGTAAAAGCCTCAATTAGCTCAAGACAGAATGGACTGCAAAGGTCACTATTTATGGTGAAACTGGTTTTAGCTATATTTCTTCCTCTTTTTCTTATCACTTGCCTTATTAATTGCATTGGTTTACTATTTTTTTTCTTTTAATATGCTTTGCCCAATTTTACCTACCTGTTTTTATCCTGATATGGATTCATGGCTAATCAATAAATCATCATCATGTCTGCCTATCCCAAAAGGGAATAGTAAGATAGGTAGGTAGGTACATATATGATTCATCTACAATCTTTTGATATTTCAACTTCAAACAGGATTTCTGCTGGATAGCTAATGAAACACAATTCCCACAGAAAAATTTTGGTCCGTGTGTATCTTGTTAAACTACAGCTGGACATATTAAACAGATACCACTTCCAGCAGACTTAAATATATCTAGTGCAGTAAGCTCAACAGTGCCAAAAGAAAGAAAATTCAAACTTGCTCTAAGAAACAGCAAAATTGGGAACCCCAGATTTTCACTTCCAGACCACAAAATGTCATATCGCTTTGGACTAGAATATTAAGCTTTCGTGCCCAAAACAGGTATCTGGGTGGAAATATGTACTTTAAAAATTAAATACATGTATAGTTCTAAGTAACTTAACCTAATTCAGAGAGGTGCTCACCAAAATAAAACAAGACCATTAAGATATACTATACAAGGGCAATACTGATTGAATGCTGAGGATTTAAGATTAAAACTAAGCGGTAAAAACAAAAAAAAGTTTGTATATGCATACATATACACATATATGTGTGCATTCATGTGTATATATATACACAGCCCTGAGTAAAGCAAGTTCCAATTATAAGACTTTTTTTAAAAAAACCAAGCCAAATGAGATTATTTGAGATGTTTTTGGAATGAATGGGGAATTTTACCATGAATGCCTGATTAGGGGCTTTATGGAAAAGACCCCAGGAGAAGCTGTCACTGTCCAACCTCCTTATCCCCACCCCAAGAATGTTGCATTGTGTGAGAATCAGACAGACCCCCCACACACACACACACACTGAAAGAGAATTAGGGACAGAATATTTTTCTAAGATTTGGCACTCTTTCTTTTTTACTCTAAAATTATTATCTTCGTAGCAACAGACTGTCATATAATAGCTGGTTTATAGCAACAAACCATAACTGATTTCATCCCTCTTGTCTTCTTTAGCAAGAGTTGGACCACAGTGGTATGTCTGCCGTAGCAAATAAATGAAAGTTCTTTACTCCAAGGTTTGGGATGGCTGCTGAACTTTCAGGCCACCAGATTGATTGTGTCATTTAGCAAATATATTTACTAAACTAATAAGTCATTTTTGAGGTAGCTAGGTGCCTAATCAAAGCTGAAAGAACCAAGGAAGTATCAAAGACACAGTAATTCCTCTCTTACAAATTATTCTAAAATTTATGATAGTGGAAATGAAGGAGATCCTCAGAATTTAGGGCACTTCAAAGATGTTTAGATGCATATTGAATCCCTAGTAGTGGGGAAGGATCCATGCAGAACTGGAGGTCAAATAGGACAGCCCTGGAGAGATATTCTGAAGAACAGACATATCCTAGAAGTAGAAAAGCAATGAAATGTAAAACCATCTGTTACAGAATCATTACTTAAAATGATGATCATAATTAGTTGAGAAATCATGGTGGTTAAGTAGTTGGAAGGCAGAAAGCATGGAGTGGGAAGATAGTATGTGAATATCATAACATCATGGGCCATCTCAGGAATTGTATTGTCAACTGGCAGTGAACTTGATGCTCCAATTCCTAACAGTTAATCCCCACTGCTTTGAATGCTGGTGGTGGAAGGGCTCCTGCCAAGAACTCTGTAAATGCTACAAGATTTCAAATGAGATCTACACAGGTGCATAACTTGTAATTGTAAATTATAGAGACCACAATGAAGAAAGTGCAGTTACACCTGTTCTGTATTTTTAGTAGAACACTATGCAAAAGCATATTTTTCTTTCTCTGCAAATGGAAATACTATGAAAAATTCTGAAGCCTGAAGAAGGAAAAAATTGAGTTTCTTTCAGGTAGGCTATGCTATTTGTCTAAGAAATTCCAGCAACGGCATTAATAATTCAGGTTTGCTGAATTCCCAGATTGAGTATAGTTAACACTTATAGTAAATGCAACAAATAGTTTAAAAGCTTTTGAACAACAGGAGGAACCAGCTTGCTCAAACAGAAAAGCTCTTTCAGAATCTGTTCATATTTAAAACGCTACAAAATTCACATCCATAAAAGAAATTTCTTTGAAACGGACCTACAGAAAATAAAAGACGAAGAGAGCTTCTGTCAGCACTCCAATCTTCGCAGAGAAAGTTATGGAGTTAGGCTGCAGAGTAAAAATTTCAAATGATGCAAACACAGTAGTTATTTACCAAGATACTTTAAATCAGCTTTTAATATGTGTTTTTGGGAGGCATAAAAGAAAAAGAAAGTAAGTGTAGGAAGCTACTTCCTTTTGCTTCAAATATTATAGGTGGATGAGAGATGAAACTAAGCTGAACATCATCTTCAAAGAAACAAGGCAAACAATTTCTCCAGTCATCCATTTTCACCCCTAACAAATAGCCTATGTAAATAAGGTACCTTGCCACCATTATGGAGCATTTTTAAAACAGAGAAAAAAGTGTAATTTTATTTTTCTCTCTGTCTTGAGCATCATGTCTAACCAAGAGGAGTAAATGGAGTGTGGACTGTTCCCATCCACGTATCACAAAAATTGCATCCAACAACTGAGATTATAAACTCAAAATAATTTTGTTTCCAACATTTTCTCAACGCTAAAGTGATCAGTAATGAAATGAGCAGATAACCTTTCAGCAACTGGGAACCATTCCCTCCTCACATACTACACTACGCACACACACTTTACTAAGACATAATTTTCAAGGTTTTCCCCAGTTTTTAGATTTGTGGAGAGAGTATTTAGCATTACCTTGATAATTTGAATCCAGTCTTAGGCCTAACCATTGTGCATTAATGTTGTACAGCAGCAAAAAATTAAGCCATTGATTTTCAGTGTTTTGGCGCCAAAGCTTTGCAGTATATTTAGGAAAGAACTGTGGTGGAAGCAAACCACAGCTTTAGGGACCAAGTTTGTGTGTGCTATAAGTACAACTTCACATGTACAAGTTTGCACATAAAAGCTTCAGAGTAACAGGTCATTTGTCCTCCAGCAAGCCAAAAATATGCTGTACAAATAGGAATTTTTATTTATGCCAGAATTATCCTAACCCAAGTTCCCAACTGTGCCATTCCAGACAAGGTACTTTATTTCTAGCAGACATAAAGTGGGAGTTTTTGCAAGGCATCTTGTGGCAGTAGGAATGGTAAATAATAGACATTATCTGGCAAACAGGGAGAAAGATAAGTTTCAAAGCAGCACCAAGAAATCAGACAGCTTTTGTTTATTTGTTGTGTAACTCATTTTAAATGGTTGCCGACTCAGTAATCAACTCTGAGCAGTGAATAACAAATTAAAATAGCAATAAACGTAAAACAAAACACATCATGCCAGTTTATGGTTACCAAAATTTCATATGGCAATGAATTCCACCAGCACAAGAAATGATGATGTAACTTCATCAATCCACTGCTCTTGTGATAAATAACTGGTAATGTTTTCAATGTTGTTTCTTAGCAACTCAAGAATATTTCTACTCGCCTGCAAGGTTGAACACATATAAATTGTAGATCTCACTACTTAATATCCACAAGGCATCTCGCAACCTTCAGAGTGTTTGCATAATAAGATGCAGATTTGCATACAGGCATTCATACCACACAAACAAGTATGCCCCTGAGATCTACAAGGAAAGCAATAATATACTCCAGCGGTAGTTGACAAAAGTAATTTATAGCACAACAATGAAAGAAATGCTGTGCTCCACAGTGCCCTGGAGCAGTTGCACCAGACTATCCAAAACTGTAGAATGTTTTAAAATGCATGACTCACAGCAAGAAACTTGAATATTCATGGTCACAGGGATTAATAAAAACTGGTAGACTGATTTTCTTCTATAGGGACAACCTTTTTATTTGAGTTCAAGCTGCAGGTCTCTGTAGAAGAAAAAATTAACCTGAATTTCACGTACAATAATTCAAGAGGAACACTTACTATTTTATCTGTATATATTCAACTTTTGCATAAAACCCCCAAATTTATTGTACTGTAGTATCAACAAAATATCTAAACTTCATGTCTGCTTTGCATACAGGAGGTGACTCTATTTTTAATAGCTCTCATCCAGTTCTATAGTGCAAAGCCAAAATGTTGGGAAGATGGGAGTATTGTAGTTCAGGGGTCCCCAACCCCCAGGCCATGGTCCGGTACTGGGCCATAACCCATTTGGAACTGGGCTGTGTAAGCAATGGGTGAGCACAGCAATAAAGTGGATGGACTTGGTTACAATGTTGATGGGTGCATGATTGGAAATGCTGAAAGACCAGGTTAAAAACATGTCATCATGGAGAAATCTGTGTAGTCACTAGGAATTGAAAATTATTTGATGGCATATATTCAATCATTTACAGCCCTTTCATTCTTTGATGGTCTCCTATTGATATACTATCTGATGCTTTTTTCAAGAGGCAACTGGACTTTCTTGTTTTTCTTTGAAGACCTGAGTAGTGCAAATGGTTGTGGAATCTTCTTGGAACTGCTGAAAGGACTGTTTTGTAGACTGGAGATAGATGGTGTCTTATCCCTTCCCCTCTGTTGAGAGAGGGCTATTCAGAGGGGGAGGGATACAACATTATCTATCTCCAGTCTACAACAGTTCCAAGAAGGCCCCACACCTATTTGCACTCCTCAGGTGACCCTGAGGACACAGATAAACCTCGAATTAGCCTCAACAACTCTCTAAAAGAATGACCAGCTGACTTCCGGTTTGACATTGCTGTGAGGTCAGGGCAGGGGAGTGGGCTTCATCGGAGGGGGTCCCCCAGGGGCTAAAGTCACCCCATAGACGTGACATACAAAGGAGGGGCACCTTGCAGGTCGCGGAGAGTGGCGGCTCTCCTGCTGGATCAAGGGTTTCTTCCCTCTTTGCCAAAGATGAAGACAAGGCAGCCATTATGGCTGCTGTGAAACTGGGGCAACCAAAGAAACGAAGACTGTGCTGGAGTGGTGAGAGTGGACAGTGACTGGACTGGGTGAGGTGATTTTTTAAAGTTTGTCTAAGATTTACCCTAAAAGAAAATAAATCCGGAAAAAGAGACTCT